>PVLD010002355.1:0-168486 GCA_004027595.1 Dinomys branickii | reverse complement strand
CCATACATCTACAATTCGAAGATATCAATGGATAAAGCAACAACTACTGTTGAGACCATATCACCTTGTCTATAGATTAGTTGTGATTGTACTATTTTCTATGATAATGGGTGTCTGTTTGTCAATATGTTTTTGTACTTTTATGTTTCTAAAATAAAAAAAAAAAAAATTCCCCTGATCTTATTTCCTTATTTATCTGAATTTTTTCTTTTTGGTCTGTGGACTTGGGCTTCTTTCATATTGTGAGGCATTTTCTGCATTTCAGAACGTAATTTTCAGAGGTCTTTGTTATAGTCTGGATCTGAAATGTCCCCCCAAGCCTCACATATCTGGAAGGTGATTGGGTCATGTGGGTGTTAGAAGGCGGTGCCTGGCCGGAGGTGGTAACGGGGGTCACGACCTGGAAGGTGTGTCCTTGCAGCTCCTCCCTTCTGTCTCTGCTCCCTGGCCACCATGACATGAGCAGCTTTGCTCCTCTGTGCCCCTGAAAACACGAAACAAAATAAACTCTTCCTTCTTTAGAGGTTGGGTACTGTGTGTGACTAAGACAACACTGTATCAGATCTGGTCCCCAGCTTCCACCCTGTTGGTCTCCCTTCTGAGTCAGACAAGGACTGAGACAAATGAGTCACGTGAGTTTTGACTGACCTCACACCAAAAACAGCTTGCCCTCACCATGCTCGCCTGTTATTTTTGGAGGAGGGTGGTGCTCCTGTTATTGTGAGTATACTCTCAAGCAGTCAGGAGAATCTAGAATCTACAAGTGTGTGTTCCGGGGCGTCTTTGCACAGGAGCACAGTACAAGGCTATCAGAGCCGGTGGGTAGACTTCTTGTCAGTCCTTGGACCGACAACCACTGGGACAGACACTACATAGCACCTTTTGAAGGTCATGATGGGATCAAAATCCAGCGGTCTCAGCCTTCCCTCCTGCCCTCACTCCTTCAGGGGCCTCCTTTTTTTCAGATGATTCTTTCTTTTTCTACCGGGATAAGATAGGAACTTATTCACCGCCCTGTGCCTTGGAAGTCAATTAATATGCAAGCTACAGTGAAAACGGATGGAAATGGCATCCAAGTCATTTGACTAAATCTTTTAAAGTTACATTTACATCTTTGAAGGCATTTCCTGACCCTCACTTGACCTTGAATGGCCTCAAGTTTTTACTTTGTTTCCTCAGTACCGAGGATCTAGTACAGGGTCTCTTGCATGCAGGGCAAGTGCCCTATCACTGAGATACACCGCGGTCCTTCAGGTTGGAGCACAATACTTTCGGAAGAAAAGCTGGGTGGTTTCCACTACATTGCCTTTGCTGCCATCTAGTGACAGTTTTGGGTACCATAATATAAAATGTAACGGCCCAGAGTCTAAAGACACTGTCTACATGGCTAGGCACAGCATTGACTGGATGTGTTTCTAGCACAGCACTGGGCGCGGCGGGTTTGCATCAGTGGTCATGCTAAATCCGTCAGGCGCACTTATTAACGTGTCTCTGGTTCTGCATGGGGCGAGGCAGACTGACCTCTGAAAGCATGGAGGTCCAAGAACAGTGCCAGCAGAGCAATGATTACAGCATGAAAGCAAACCCATTCCTGAAGGGCACGTCTGCCTGTGGCCAGGGCAGAGACAACTGAGCATCTTCTGTAAAAATGCCTTGCCATGTAGGCACATATAATTCACATTTTTGGAGCAGTTCATGGAAACAGTTCATGGAACTATTTCTGTGTATAAATCTGCTGGGGACACCACCAAGTCCCTTCTCGGACATCTGCATCCCACGAGTGTGACAGGGCCCCACACCCTCACCAGTCAGTTTTACACCTTGGAATACTCAGCTCTTCTCATTTTAGTTTCGCTTGTTATTGTTTTCGAGGTCCAGCCATGAAAAAGAATGGAGCGAGTATTTTAATAGAGAAAACCTTATATAGGTAATGAGCTAAACCAGAGCTGGTGGACCACACGGTTAGAGAGGAAAGCGAAGGCACCAGAACCACTCATCTGGTTAGCTCTGCTGAACTGGTTACTGTGGAATACTCAGTGATTTTGGTTTCCTAGCTTAACCTTAATTTAATTTTTTCATTGACTGGATAAAAGGACGTGAAAGCCAAGTGATTTTTAATAACACATCTTACTTATTGGTACGGTAGGAAATTTTTCAGCAATTATTAAACTTTGGAGGTTTTATTTTCTTCAAATAAACACCAGAAGGTTCTTGTGAAGTAAGACAAATAATATCAACAAGTATGTAGAAGGTGAGAGGGAAACCAGAGGGGAGAGGGGGAAACAAGGGAATGAGAAAAAGGGGTAATATGTACATGTAACCACTCCCCAAGATGAATGTAAACTGTGAATTGCAAACATGTACTAAGAAAAATATGCACAAAGAAGAGAAGCCGCCCCGGGTATAGAAAACAAGGCAGCAAACTTTCTTTTCTTCTTTAAAACAGTCTGCCAAAAGAGTAAAGGTCTCAGTGTTTGGTAAACTCCTGAGCTGTTTTAAATTTCTGCAGAAAGTGGGACGGAGCAGCATGTATTTCCATGAGACTATTCAGAGGCAGTACCTTCTAAAGCTACAGAAGAGCATTACGCTAGCAAAGTAGTGCATTAAGTGTGATTTCTCTATCTCATGAAATGTGCACTCAAGTAACACAAGGTTGTAGTGTCACATAACTGGCTACCACAGAAGGCGACAGCAAATGTTACTCATCTATTTGTCCCCAGTTTTGAGGCTCCAGGTAAAATATGCAAACCAAGTTAAATTAGGACTAAATTAAAATCTGGAGTACTTGGTTTATTATGGAAAGTATGTTAAGTCTAAGAAGGATAAACATGTACACTATGAAACCTAGATACACAGCAGTCTGTTGCAGGACGCTGTGGTTACCACCAAAATAGGTGATTCGTAAACCTTTAGAAAGTGGTCTTGGTTCTGGCCAGAAATTATTCCAGACATAAAATAAACAAGACAATAAACCCACTGACAGGCCACAGCCATGCCTCTGCTGTAAAGTGACTTGGTGGTGATGAACAGGGCAATCAAAGAACAAGTCTTTTGTAAAAGAACCACAGCTGCTTCATACTTGCAAGACATTTTGAAATTGTTGTCTACAAGGCCATCTTCTATAGCCCTGCACTCAAGCATAAGGTCAAGAGGCAGGCAAATTTCAAGTTTGAGGAGCTCAAAACAGCCAAAACAAGTGATTCTTCTAAAAGCTATGCAGGTCTGTTATCTAAATTAAAACAATTTTCAAAAAGAAAAATAAAAAGAAGGTAGTACTATGCAAAATATTTTATTTTTACGAATTGTAAACTAATACAGCAGGAAATGATTACAAAACGTACCAAAAAATCAGAATAATGTTGGCATTCAATAGAAATGAAAACCTGAGCTGAAAGTTTATCAGAAATGTGAGACGCTTGGCACCATCTTGATGGATGTTAAGAAACATGTTTGTTAGCCTTCTTAAACATTTCTTGTAATATAGAAAAGGTACAAGTTTTAAAGGAGCTACAATGTACTGTTGTTCATTGATTTCTGCTGTTGACAAACATTTGTCAAAGAGCTCTCAGTCTTAAAGACAGGAAGGTCTTTAAATCGTAGATTATTTTAGCAGGAAGCAAGCTGAGATTTTGTTGGTAAGATGTGGTTTGTTTATTCATGTAGATCTAAAAGGCTGGCTCAGTTTGTTGGAGCACAAGAAAATGCCCTAAGAGGCCATGGGAATGAACACAAGTCAATTTCACCTTCTGGAAAGTAAATGACACAGGAATAACATCATGACAAATGACAGTATTGTATGAACAGGAGACCTATGGTCTAACTCAGTCCTCACTTTGGATTCTTTAGTAACTCTGATGAAGGATATGGTAAAAAGCAGGGACATTCTTACTCCTTTGGTAACTGGCAAAAACAAAGGGAGGAAACAGAAGAAAGCTAAAACAAAAGGGCTTTGCCGATTAATAAGCTGGGAACTTGAATACATTTTATTACGTTCAATCTCAGATCAATCATGAACCAATAGTTAATCTACTAAACTTTATGAACATACGCGCTCCAAATTTGTTGAACTTCAAAACTAATGAAATTATTTCCTTTTCCCTTTAATCATTCCTTCTACATAAAGTCCTAAAACTGAGTAATCATGGGCATGCCTACATTTTCGCCAGTGTGTTGTGAAAACATGATGCTTTTTGTCAAAATAATGCGGGAAGGTATTTCAAGAGGTCAAGGACCTTATGTTCTCAAAACATGTTTTCAATTCCTTGTGACCCACACCACAATTAACAAAAGGGAGCAGCTGGATTCCCAGTTTCAGCCCTCATTAAACCCTCACTGTCTTCATGCCAGGGAAGGTTCCTCCTTTTATCTAAGTCTTCTACTAAGTAGCCCTAGTTCTAGAAACATATTCTCAGTTCTTTGTGCTCCATATCATGTAAAATTAAATGAGGGCAGTTGGACCCATGTAGCATCAGCCCAATGACGTTAAACTCCCAACATCTCCATGTTAGGGAAAGATCCAATATCTAAGTGCTCCACTAATAAGGGTCCCCAGCTCTAAAAGCACATTTTGCATTCTTTCTGCTCTGTGTCACACAAAAAAGAAGTGAGGGCAGCTGGGCCCACGTAGCATCTGCCCAATGTCATTAAACCCCCAATGTCTCCATGCTAGGGAAGGATTCAGTATCTAAATCCTCTATTATTAAGCATTCCCAGTTCTAAGAGAGCTTTTATCTTTACTTTTTATTTTTTTTAAAAAGGCCCAAAGCAGTGCCCTTTCCTTGGCGGAGGCCAGCCGCTGACTTCCTTCCTGCCACAGCTTTCCAGGAGGTCACCGGGTGAGGCTTGGCCCTGATGGTTTTACCCCGGCCTTTCCGGGGCGGCTTCTCTTCCTTGTGCACCTTCACATGCTGCCTCAGATGAGAGCTCTGGCTAAAGCACTTGCCACACTCACTGCACTGGTAGGGCTTCTCCCCAGTGTGGGTTCTCTGATGCTGAATAAGGTGGGAGCTCTGGCTGAAACACCGGCCGCATTCGTCACACTGGTATGGTTTTTCTCCAGTGTGGATCCTCTGGTGCTGGATGAGATTTGAACTCTGTTTGAACCTTTCTCCACACTCATCACATTTGTAAGGCTTTTCCCCAGTATGGATGCGGCGGTGCTGAATGAGATTAGAGCTCTGGAAGAAACTTTTCCCACATTCTGCACATTTATGGGATTTCTTTCCAGTGTGGATCTTCTGGTGTTGAAAAAGAGTTGAGCTCTGACTGAAACTCTTTTCACATTCAATGCATTTGTAGGGTTTCTCATCCAAGCTTCTTCTCAGCCTGCTCAAGCCAGAGTCGAAGCGAATGGTCATTCCCCATTTCTGTCGCTGCCGGACTGTCTTACGCTTGCCCTTGTTCTCAAAAGCTTTTCCTTGGCTTGAGCTCCGAGAAATATTCCCTTTAGGTTTTGCTAGCCTCATGGTGAAAGCCGAATGTATTCGTCAGAGTGTCTACTGTCTTCTGAATTAAAGTCTCATTTCCTGGAGAGCTCAGTATTTCCTGTATGGAAGAAAAAAAGCATAAATTATAGGTGACCCATTACTCACTTTTAATGCCTGTTCAACTCATCAAAATTACACTGATATTCAAATTAAATGTGTTTAACACAAATGAAAATACAGTTAGTTCTTGGGTAAAATATTTGCAAAATAATTCTAATAATTATCTAGAGGTTAAATTTAATTGGTATCATCACATTTTGATTGAATTTACCACTGGAGTTTTTGTCTATGCGGAAGGACAAAAAAAGTGATGAGATTAAAAAAAATTTTTTTAAGTATTATTAATAATATAGTGTACACACCTTGTAATCCCAGCATTTGGGAAGTTAAGGCAGGAGGATTACCATGATTTCACAGCCAGCCTAGACTACATAGTGAGTTCAAGGCCAGCATGAACTACATACTGAAACCTTGTCTCAAAAGAAAAAGCATTATTGATTGAGTCTATTATTTTGAAGGACTAAGAGGAAGCAAGAAAAGAATGAGACGATATAATTTCAGTGTTTATGTAATACAGTATTTTTTATGTTTCCAATCTACTCCCACATTAAATTTCTCATTTAATAGTGACTATGGAATTGACTTATCCAAATGTGAAAGACACAAAAAATCATAGGCTACATGATATATTCCTATTTACTCTTGTTTGGCCACAAGTAAGTACATATACACTTCCATTTATATATACTTAGTTCTACATAGCATAAACTGTTCTCAAAATAGGAGCTATGGCTGGTTGTGGTAATGCGGGCCCGTAATTCCAGCACTACAGGCAGCTGGGGTAAAGAGGATGAAGCCTAGTTTGGGGAATTTATCAAGAATGTAATAAAATAAAAGGGCTGAAGATGTGGCTCAGTGTAAAGGTCCTGGGTTTAATCCTCAGTAATGGGGAGCAGGGAAACCTACTTGTAAATTTTAAGTTATTTTTAATCTAGTCGAAGGTACTGGATGGGAAATACCTCCGCAAAGAGATGCACTAATACTTTGGTTGGATCCTAATGGCCCAAGAAAGGAGAAAACGTGGACAGAGCTTTTTTCAGTTAGGGATATGAAACTGAGTGGGAAAAGTGTGGTAAGGAAAACGCAGCAAAAAGGAGAAAACGTTGAGAGTAATTTTCATGTAAAAACAGGACGGAATTTTTTAAAATACCCAAGTGTTAAAAACTTACAGATAAATTCGTTTTATTTATTCTTATGGTTGTCTGGAGGCTATTTAGAGGCTATTTAAAATTACCCAAACAAACATACAAACTAAAAATCCCCAAGAACTCCAAATAGGTGGCAGGGTGGGAGAGGCCAGAACTGGAAAATAAAATTAGTAAAACTATTTTCTGGATCATGCATCAGGTTGTAGACTTTACAAATAGGAATAACTGCCCTGGGTTTCTCCCCAAATAAGCACACAGAACAAGCAGATGAAAATACACATAGCATCATTTTGCCTTTCGTTTTGTATAATGGAGACTCCAAGCTTCAGAGTGCACAGAACTTTTTCTGAAATATTTATAGACTACCTGCAACACAGAAAACACTGTTACGTACACGGTATCCAAGAATTACCTATCATGGTAATTACGTACTTTTTAAAGCACTTTTTTTTTTAAACGCTAAAGCAGTCAGATGTGGCGGGAGACTACACGCCCGGGCCCGCCCCGGATGCGCGGTGCAGCGCCATCTCCTAGACCTGCACCGATGGCGCCCTCCCTCGCCCACGCCCCACTGTGTGCCCGGCAGGGCAGGCGGCGCCGGCAGGGGGGCCGGAGGGCTGCGCGGGCACGCCGCGGGCCGCTGCACAATGGAAGCGGCGTGGCCCGCACGGGAATGAGCCCGAGACTCCCTCCGGCCCGTTTCCTCCGCCTCCGGCCCCAATTCGCTAGAGCCAGGAAGGCCTCGCCCCGCCGCCCGCGGCCGAACCCTACTGCATAGCCTTCCCGCTCCGCCAGAGCTCGGGCTCCGGAGCCCGCGGCACGCCGCGCCCACTCACCTCTCCCGCCACCGCCCTCGCCGGGCCTGCGCGCCGCCGGAAGTGCGGGCCGTTTGCCGCACCGCTGCGGCCGCTCTAGGAACGGGGCGGAGCGACCCTCAATAGTCATACTCCTTCACTGCAGTGGCTGCCTCGCCAGCGGAAGTGCAGGCCGATTGCCTGAGTGGCGGGTCCCGGGCCGCATCGCTGTTCCCCGAGCCCTCGTCGCTCTTCTCCCGAGGCTGGACGAGCAGCCGCTCTAGGAACTGGGAGGAGCATCCTCTATGGTTCCAGACCCCAGCGCTTCTCTCATTGCCTTCATGCGAGCTACAGTTGCCAGACTCTTGCCCCTCTCTGTCCCTCACTCGCGAGGACCCGCCTGGCCTCCAGACGGATTCCAGGTTGCAGATACTAGGAAACCGCAGACCTCCACATCCAGTCGATTGCCCAGGAGCCCATCCGCTTGTACAGTGGACACCGCAAACCCGTGTACCCCAAATGAACTCCGACACCTGCAGACTGACTTGGGGAGGTCACTCCAACAATGGACGGCTCACCCACCCTACCCTCAAATTCTGTGGGGTCTCCCATCAGATACAGTCGGGATCCAGCCCGAGACAATGTTCACGACTCACAGAGCTAACTCCCTCGTGCTTGTATTACTAGCATATCTCGCCCTAACCCTAACCCTCAAGAGTCCACACTGGGGATGGGCCTCCAGCTCTGTAGCTGGCAAAACAGGATACTGGGTCACGAAGTTCAGCTCAGAGATCTTGTAGGTATGGTCTGGACGACCGTGAAGTTTAAATGGGAGGCACTTAGCAGAATGCGTAACACAAGAAATGGAAGCCATTTAGGGTTTTTATTATTAAATTATTACAAGATGTTGGTGCTGGTGGTTGGAGGGGCTGGGGGTGATGGGCGGTAGAGAGATGCCAGAGACGGTTTCTCCAACTTTCAAGACCAAACCTGATCTGCTGGGACTGTCTCTGTGTATTTGAAAATAACAAACATTTTTCTAGAACACATCATTGTAAGACAGCCATGAATTAAAACTTATCCTTTCTGTATTCCACAGTGCCCCTTTTCCTCATGCCTGACGACAACTCAGCCAGCCCCAGAGATGTACAGATTAGAGGCCAGGTGACAATTTTAAAAAAGAGAAACATAAAAATCAGGAGAAAGTAAAGAGGAGTGAGTGGTAGGCAAGGGTGGAGGTGAGGATGCAGAGAGGCTAGGGCCAGAAGAAACTTCGGGGTCAGAGGCAAAGGGAATCATAAGGGAATAAACAGGCAGGGTTTATACCCTCAAGTTATTTATTAACTGCTGCAATAGTTAACCTTGACAGAATGCTTACTGAATCCCCCACCCCCCACCCCTGCTTCCGCTTCCATTTGAGGCTTTTGCAGGGCCTCATCAAGCACTCTCAGGTGTGGCTGCGCTGCCCCTGCACGTTCTCTGGCCCCACATTCCTGTCTCTTGCAGGCAACTCTCAGTTCCTCCTAGTGAACTGCAGGCCCATACCACCCAGGTGACTGGTGTGCGTGGATGTGAGGTGCCTTGAGTCTGGGGGAGCTTTGGTGCCTGTCTCTGCCAGCTCTGTGCTCTTTCCCTTTGCCACCAGGCTAGGGTGGGCCAAGGAGGGGCAGCTCCTGCAGCTGCAACCCAGGAAAAAGACACAGTGGACAGAGCCACCTACACCCATCTGTGCCAACTACAGTCCCCTAAAACAAGCACAAGAGAAAAATGCTTTTGTAGGAGAGCTGATATGCCTCCCAGTTACCTTGAGAGATAGCATTATCTCCATTTTACTGATGAGGAAACTGAGGCAGGTAACCTCGCTCCCACTTACATGACTACAGCTGTCCTGACTGGGACCATTAGTGTGCCCACCAGGTAAACTGAGCACACATCCCAAACCCTACAGGAAAACAAAGTTGTTAAGAGAATCAGTTTAGGATGTTGCCTTGATCACTGGTGCCTGGACAGTTTCTTGACTGACCTTGGGCATGCTGAGTCTTTGAGAGAGGCCTGGCACATCCTGGCTAATTCAGGCCCACCTTTGTTTAGCTCAGTGTATAAACAGACTCCTTCCTTCGGCTATAGGGTGCAGGGAGCATCTTATCTTGCTGTCACTCAAGCCACACTTCTGTCCCTGAGTCCCTAATAAACAGCTATCCTAGGGCTATCTGTCTGGTCTCATAGCACCTCGTCTCTCTGGCAGCTGGTTCTCACTCACCAGGACCTGGTTTTTCTAAAATACCACCAGAAGTTACACATTTTTATAAACAGAGGCAGGCTTGGAAGCCAGAGAGCTGAGAATTCCAGGTTATTTTAGAGCAAATTAAAGGATCAGGGAGCAGTCACATCTGAAATTCAGAAAAGGAAAGAGAATGGAAAGAGTGGAGGGCACCCAGTTAGGGGTCCTAACTGCTTCTTCTGGGGTTAGGAAAGATAAGCCGACAGGGCAAGGAGCCCTCCATGGCCAAGGCTTCTCTGGGAAGCTGGGACCAGGTGCCCCTAGTGCAGGCTTTTGGATGGGCTCATGCTAGGAAAAAGCACCCACTGGGCTGAGAGCCCAGGAAGCTCCTGGCAAGACAGCTTCTTTCTCCCATGGTCCAATCCCTGCAGCATCCCTGTGTATGTTCTTCTGCACATACTTATGTACTCGCTGTCTTACAAGCACCATCTCAGAGGGGAGGGCTGCTGCCCTGGTTCTGTGTTGGCAGTGCTGATCAGCAGTCCAGGGGGCAACAAGGTCGGCCCCATGGCCTAATGCAGTGACTAGCAAGGTCTCTCTCCCCAAAGTGGACCCCTCAGCTCAGGGGCCCTGAATAAGGTTCTGTCCGCTATGCCTGAGACTTTGCTTTGCTTCTTCTGGGCTCTCAGTGAAAGGAACCCTGGGAATTCCCACACCTGCAGAAAACATCCCTGTGACTGCCCCAGGAGGACAGTCCATGCCTGCTGCATGCTGTGGCCTTGGGGCATGGTCGTTAGCTGGCTCCCTTCCAACCATAGCTCGTGGCCTAAATATAGCTCATGCAGCTGGCTGTTTTTGTACTTGGAGCTGCTGGGCTCTGACCTGGCTTCCTGAATGGTTACTGCGAAGAGACTGAGGGCAGGGGGCTGCTGCTCACCTCTGCACCCGACCAGGATGCCCCTCTGCAGCTGTAGGGACCTTGAGCCCCCATGCTCAGCCATGTCTGGCATCTCCAGTTTCTCCACCAGTCACCTGGTCAGGCTGGGTCAGCCTTGGCCTTGTTCCTGGGAACTCAGGGGCCAGATGTTCCCTGGTCCCGTGGCTTTGTTTTGATGGTGAGAGGTCTTTAGTTCATTTTCTGGCAAACACTCCAAGCAGGCAGCACATGGTTATTGCTGCAGAAAAACAAGCTGTTTTTGATTCCTCTGGTCATTTGTTCTGAACAAACAACCCTGTTTTCTGCCCGAGTTCTGCCCTTTTGCAATCAAGTTCATCTTATCCAGTGATGTTTATCACCCTGGCGGGTCCCCTAGGCTGCACGGGAAGATGGTGTAACTTAGAAGACAGCACTTTCTGACAGGGAGCTTCGCTGTACCTTGGATACCTGGACTGTGTGAAGCATGAGGAACATGTGGAGCTATGCCGTGAACTGAATTAGAGAAAGCAGTGCCCCCAACCAGCCAAAACCGCAGCTCTGTCTGACAGCCTTATGTGGGCCAGCCTGGGCCGGCAGCTTTCCTGAGGGCCTCTGATCAAAATCCTTGCAAAGCCCTCCAAGTATTGCAGAAGAAGCATTTTTCCCTTTCCCCTAACTTGTTGAGACTTTTCCTAGCTGTGATATTCAGAAATTAGTTTTGAAAATGACACTCATCTGAAAGGCCTTAAATCATACTTTAACAATTGCAAAAAATATATAACAGACTGGGCTGGTGTGAATAGGGGGTTTCCTGCTCTGACGGCTTCTGGAGTCCAGGGTCATGGTGCCTGGGCAGTCAGGGCATGGTCTTCCACACCAAAGGCCTTGCCCAGGGCTGTGCCATGCAACCGTGGCCTCCTTCCACAGCCCTCTGGCTGTGGCTCTCTCTGCTGTCTAGCATGCTGCTCCTGAGGACAGCTCTGAGCACCGGGCTGACAGGGGCTGCATCTTTGTCCCTTGGGGTCAAGCACAAGGCTGCTACTCCATTACCGCTCAACAGGGGACAGGAGTGCAGCCCTGAGACACAGGCTCAGAGTCAACTTACCTGGAGCTCCCACCTGGTATGATCCCACCCTCTTCTGCACCCCTACCTGGAAGGTCCTGAGCCCTTGGAGTGGACAGAGCCTGCAGTTCAGGGTAGCCCTGCTGCTCAACCACCTGCAGGCCCTACCAGTCCGTCCTCTTCTGTGTCTCAGGCCACAGTGGTCTCAACTGAGCACAGAAGCAAGGAGTCTTATCAGTGTCAACTGCAGCTGCACATGCTGTGGGATATGAGCTTTTGAGAGCTGGGGCCACGGTGGACACACAGAGAGGCAAAGACAAGGAAAGCTTGGCCCTCATGTCCACAGCTCAGAGCAGCAACCTTTATTGAGCCCTACAAAGCTACTTTGCCAGAGCAGAGGGGCAAGCTCACTGGTCTCCGTGGCACCGACCTCTGACCACAGAGTTGATCCCAGGAGCCCTGGTACCCCCACACACCCCAGGGGGTCCACACAATAGGGTGCTCCCCAACTCTGCCCTGTCCCGAGTCCATGTGGGGCTACTGCAGCACTGACATGGAATCTCTTCCATCTCCACAGGCCTTCACAGTTCCTCCCTGGGGATCTGTCACCCACAGATCGCAGCAAAGGAAAAGCTGGGGCTTCAATTTGCTGTTTTAGAGAAACACTCACAGCTGACATAAACTGCTGTAGGGTTTTGCAAAGCCTTCCTCATTCATTCCAAAAATTCTCCACCAGTCAATAAACACATTGTTCTGTGTCTGCCTCCAGGAATTCAAAACCCTCTCTCCCCAAATGGGCCTTTCCTTCATTACCACACTCTGATGGGAAGTATTGGGATACTCCACCCACTGGGGCAGAGGTGCACAGACGTTCCTGGGCCTGTGCGATGGGGTGAGCTCTGCTTTCCAGAGCTCAGCTGCCACCACCATCATGTCCTGCCAGAGCCATAGGGCCTCCTCCTCATGGGATCAAGTTGACACTGCTCTCAGTATGCTCTGGTCACAACTGCCTTTGGGTCTCACTGAGCATGATACATAAACACTGACTCTGCAGAGAGATGGGACTTGTGGTCTTGCTGGTGACTGGACCTCTGCACTGGGACGCAGGGCTGTGGCTTGGGGTCACCATGGGGAAGACTGGGGTTGAATACGGCTTTCTGTACCAGCACTGAGTGGCAGCAGGACACAGGGACAGACAAAGCTCTCATGGGCCCTTGGTGACGAGGGCAGAGCTGGTAGTCTGCGTTGGGTGCTGCCTTCCTGAGCAGGGAATGTGGCACGCATGGGACTGGCCCAAGGGTGAGGCTGGTACCACAGGTTCAGGGGCACTCGCTGCCCCGGAAGCCTCCTGTGTAGAGCCCGGCCGAAAGCCCCCTGGCTCTCAGGGCCTGAGTCTGTCCCTCGTGGCTCCCAGGGGAGCGGGGCTCTCTTGACTTAGGCTTTGACACATTAGAAGCATGGGTGCTGGATTCCTCAGACAGTGGTGTGATCAGTGCACGTGGCCAGCCCAGCCATTGGGTCCATGGCACTTGTGGCTGGGGCAGCGGAAGAGGTACACCAGTAGCTACTCGGCCTCCACCAGCTGTGCCAGGCGCTCTAGCATTGTGAGACGCAAAGCTTGGAACCTACAGGGAGATGGAAACAGGAACTCGTTGAGGCTGGGGGAGAGCAGGGGGATGGGCACGCAGGTGCCTGGCCCAGGGCTGGGCTCCTATCACTGTGTTCCCTCTAGCAACAGGGGGCAGAGCCCACTGGCTTCCATGAAGAACTGCTAACAGGGCTGCAGGCTGCACAGCCAGCCGCAGAATGTTGTAGATTCTATTCTTTAGACGCTCCAGTAGGGATGGGAGGTGCCAGGGTGCACAGGGCAATGGTAGGGATTAGGAAGCCTGTGTTCCAGCCTGAGCTCTGCAAATAACCTATGCTACACCCTTCTTAGTCTGGGCCTCAATGTTCTCTGCACTCTCAAGTTTGACTAGGGGACTTCCGGGTCCTTTCTAGCTATAAAGCCTTAGTGACCTGACCAGTGGTGCGGTGGGTAGTTCCCCCGATGAGATCTCCACTGGCTCCCAGTGTAGGCGACAGTGCAGATGGGGGTGTGGCTCTCCAAGGTCACCCAGTCCAAAGCTGGACTATAGACCAGACCCTCACAGGCCCTCCAACGAGCTGCAGTTCTCTCCTTCCTGCAGGGCAGATACTCTTTGGGTGTTTCTTTGTGCTCTGCCTTGCTGGGGGGCAGACCTGCTGGGACCTGCAGCCTGCTAACCTCACACAACTGGCTCTGCTGTCCCCACACTGCTGAACTGCCCTTCTGCAGCAGCAGCTGGGTCTCCATCAGGAAATCTTCACCCAGTGGGGACTGTACTCCTGCCTCTCTCTGCCTTCCTTGGTGACCACCTGAGGTCTGGGAGGAGGCCAAGGCTGGGAGGGCAGTCTGGGGTGCGTCCCCTTCATTTGGGCGTCTGTCACCCTAGCATGCCAGTCAGCACCGAGCAGGAGCCAAGGTGGTGCTAAGAGCCTCCCCAGACCTTGGGGTGCCCACCCAACAGAGGGGTGCTCTGTGTGCCCAGCCCAGTGTTAGGATCCATGGCTGGCTGAGAACTGCCGCTTACTTCATGGTCAGTTTGATAATTTCTCTCTCCTCCTCTTCTTTTAATTTTTCAACAAAACTGTCCAGCACAGGCATTTCAAACTTAATATACTGAGCGACCTAGAAAATCCAAGAACATTTTGATGTGCTTTACGCAAGAAATCCAAGCATGCTTTACTCTCCTCTTGACTTCCATAGTGAACCAAGCCACCAAGGTCCCACGTCCCCACAGCTGCAGCGGCCCCCTTCCCATACCTCACTGCTCCCTTTGTGGACAGAGAATAGAATCTCCTTATCTCACAGGCGTGGCTTATCCCCGAGGAAGCCTGGAGCTGGTTATAAAAAAGGCACTGGTTTCTGCTGGTGGGGGTGGGGGGAATGGTTTCTGACAATGGAGGAAACCCATCTAGCCTGTGGGGAGGCCCGGGTAGACAAAGCCCTACTTCTCCTGGGCCCCAATTCTCCAGGCTTCTGAGCCAATTTAGGCACCTCCTTCCCTCCCCCGTATTAGGCTTCAGCTAAGGAACCCCTGTGAAAGTCTCTAACCAAATCATAACCAAACATCTGCCGGTGGAGGAAAAGGTATCATTAGAGATGAAAAGGAGCAGGCCATGGACCCAGGACCCAGGCCTATCTTGGCCTAGGCCAGTCAGGAAGAGGGCACTGAAGCCTCAGGCTAGCTCCAGTGAACAACACCTCAAGGTCGCCTCCTCCCTCCCCCAGTCTCCCAGTCTCAACCCCACTCACATCATGGGGAACTTCCTCGCCCAGGTCCGCCTCCATTAGGAAGATCTTGACAATCTTCTCACAGGGCCCATGCAGGATCCTGGAAATCAGCGGGTATTCACAGTCCTTTAGCTTTGTCCGCTCTGAAAAACAAGTAATTCACATAGCTCTCAGGACATCGCGGTGCTCTCTCCCCCAGGACAGGAGCATGACAGAGAATGGGCAGTCAGGGGGCTCACTGAATCTGCTGCCCTGAGAGATGGATGATCTGCTGAAAGACAGCAAAACAGGCCACCCCATGTAAGGCACTGTGATACAGTGTTATTGTGGTGACTGAACAGGACCAACACAGGGAAAGCTGAGTGCCCTCCTCCCACCTGCCTCAAGGCAGGGCAGACGTTTGTCAGGGTGTCCCCTTTCTCCACCAGGAAGGACAGAAATCAGTCTCCAGAGACAATTCGGGACCCTCACCTTCCTGAAGAAAGCACCAAAAGACTCCTTCTGGTGCTCCACAAAGAAGCCAGCTAAAAACGAGCCCTGTCCTCATCTGTGCCCTGCACCCCCTCAGTGACCTCCACAGTGCCACCTGGAGATGCAGCCCATCTCCCATGTCCACATCTGGGGATCATCCACTAGCAACACCAGGTGAAACCTGCTGGGCAGCAGCAAATCTCACTAGCCTTCCCTAAAGCATTCCTGCCTGCCCTGCCCATGCTGCAGTCCTGAGATCCTGCAGGGACTCTGAGTGAATGCAGAGGGATGAGGTGAATCTCCCTCAAGAGCAGGGGCCTCTTCGAGGAGCAGGAAGTTGTGACCCCGCCAGCCCGTGGTTTTGTTATAGGCTACGATTCCTAAAGCAGAATCTCCTGGGAAAGGCATCTCTGAGACCCCCAGCCCCTTCCTGCCTCTCCAATCTCTGATTCCCCTCTCAAACTAAAGCCCCACTGTCTCTCCTGATAGCACACTCTGATCTGAATAAACTCTGTCTGATTCTCCTCTTGGCAAATTCCTTTGTTACCCATGTTCCTGGTTTTTCAATGGCACCAAGAGGCTGTGTGAGCCATGTTCTCCCACCCCTTGGGTCACTGTCCCAGGAGTGCCTATGGCCGATGTAGCTGTGAACAGCCTTGGCTGCTTTTCTCTTGCTAATCTGACTTGGGTTCATCTAATTTACAGGGCCATGGGTAGAAGAAAGCTTTGTTTCTTTCTCAAGCAATACCCAGCCAAGGTCCCCTGGGACACAGAGGAGCAGAGGGGTAGGAGATGGGGAGCAGGAGAGGTGGGCTGGGTGCCAGCGTGGCCACCAGCCCTGCAGAGCACCTGCAGGTTCTGAACTGCAGCTCAGCCTCATAGCCCCGCACATGTCCCACCCTCCTGGCCAAGTCCCCATGAGATGGACAACCACCACTTCACGGGATGGGGGTGGAAAGACTGTGGGATTCTGAGAGCAATGGGGATGGTGGAGGAGTAGCATTGTCCAAGGGAGAGGAAGGGGCTGCCAGGGAGCTGGGCACTGGCTTTAGGGACACCAGCTTTCCACTTTCCTGCTGCACAAAGAGAAGCTGGCACTTACCCCCAGATTCATGGACCACATAGAGTGCAAACTCCCCAGGGCCATCTTCCACCTGCACAGGAGGCCACAGAAGTCAGACTTCAGCTTTGTGGGCCGAGAGGGAAAACAGACAACCACCAGCACAAAGGTATGTGCCCAGGACCCAGCCTGCTTTGCCTGAATCCCAGGGCCTCCTCTTATAGCTGAGGAAATCCTGCCGGTCTTCTACTCTTGCCCTCCCAGCCCTCCACCCAGCAAGATGCCCACAGCCCAGGCAAGGCACACGTCCCATGGCCCCACTCACCCTGAACTTGTTGAGCAGCAGGGTAAGTACCTGCAGGGTGGTCATGGTGCTGTTGACCCTCACATTGGTCACGGACCCATAGGCAGGGGTGAACACGGAGGTCTGTGTGGGAGGAAGATGGCTCAGGGCTCAGGTCTGGCGGGGCTGTGAGCTGACAGTATGGTGCCTTACACTGGTCACTGTGTGCCCCACTGTGCCAAGTTTGTTCCAGACCCAGGGTGCTCAAGGAAGCTGCAGCAGGGCCTCTTACAGAGGACCCTAGGAGATGCCCACTCCCCCACAGCACCAGGGCCAGCTCTCTCTGCAGCCCAGAAACCAGATTGGGGAGGTGATTCATGGAAGCAGGGCTGGACTCACCCTCATTCTACCCATCAAGTCACCACACGTCTGCTGATCCCAAGGCCCAAGGTCCCCATCTGTCCTCTCCTCTGCATTCTCCAAGGGGTGCCAAGCAGAACCCTGGGTCCCCCTGCAGCAACCCCCCAGCACATTCCCTTCCCCTTAACCCTTTTCCTCCACCTTTCACATTGCCACCCAAGGTGCCACCTTCTAAAAAACTTGGTTCTGCAAAGTGTGGCATGAGCCAAGCCTCATCACCCTGCTGTACTGTATCCCCCATGACCCCCTAGTGCAGAGTCCAGAACTGAGCCAGCACTGGGAAAAGAATGCCAGGCCATGTCCTCTACACAGTGCGATTTGCCAGCACATTTCTGAAAACCATGGTTCTAGCTAAAGACCTCTGTAGGCTCCCATGGCCATGAAGTGCCACCCCAGCTCCCCAGACACACACACAACACTAGGGTTCCACCAAGCACCCTGGGCTTCCTCACAGTTTTGGAGGAGGCTCCTTATATTTGCATGCGCATGCATGCATGCGTGCGTGCATGCATGTGTGTGTGTGTATTAAGGAGATAGAACTCAGAGCAATGCACATGCTAGAGAATGCTCTACCACTGAGCTAGTTCTCCAGCTCTTGGCCTGGACCTTGCATTTTCTGCCTCAGCTTCTTGAGTAGCTGGGATCAAGGTGTATGCCACCACACTCGACATTTATTCTTGCAGGTATTTTGCTTTTGCCCATGAGACACTATACAGCTGGTCCACAACTAAGATTGTTCAATGCACAATTTCTTAGCTTTATGATGATGGGAAAACAATACACACTGGGTAGAAACTGTACCATGATTTGTGTGTTTAGACCTTTTCCTAGGCTAGCAATGTGCTGCAGGATTGTGTCTCCCATTGCAGACAGTGGTGGTGAGCCACAGGCCCATCCATCAGCCACAGGATCACACTGGGGACAACCAGTACCACAGTTATTGCATCATTTAGTGAGGTTATTTGGTAGAGTGGGCAGGCGAGATGCAACTTTGTCTTAGGGTATTTTAAACCTGTGCTCACTGTATGGGACCTAACCTCATCTGAAGTCAGGGGCATCTGTACATGAAGTCACACAGGACATGGTCCACACTGAACAGTCCTCAGCAAGCACCTGTCAAACATTGCACCTGTCAACACTTTATGTGCAGTCTTTGATTTAACCATCATGGCAGCCTCTGATAAACCTAGAGCAAGTCCCCTTTTCTCAGAAAGAAAACACAGGGTGGAGAAACCAGAGAGCTGGTCAGAGTCACCCACCTGAAAGGACAATATACTGGGACATTGACCAAGGATCCTGGACAATGACCAAGGGTCCTGGGATGCCTGAGGCCTCAGGGGAGGTGGAAGAAGCCAGTGCACCAGAGCTGAACCCCACAATTCCATGCATCACAGGGCAAAGTCCTCTTTTACCTAAGAACACAGAACTGGGAAGAGGCTACACCCAAGCTCACGGTCTTTGAAGATGTGTAAACACTTTCTTAAAATAGCACATCAGTATTTATTCAAACACTAGCAGCTGGTACTTAAGTTCTCACAGACTAAACCCCTTTGGAAACAGGACTTAAAGTACACCCTCTGGCCATTCTGTAGCACCTCGTGCAAAGCATGCTGGGGCCCAGGGTTAGGAGAAGGGAAGTGATGGGATTAAAGTAGGGCCCCTGAGCTTGCTGAGCTGAGAGCCTTCTCCTAAGTTCCTGTACACCCCCAGAGTGGCTTGAGCAGTTCCTGTGAGGCCTGTACTGGGCTGCTGCTCCTGCCAATGTGACCCCAAGACTCACCCGTCTCCCACCCATGTGTCAATCAGGAGGGTAACTGCCAAGCTGGGAAGCCCTGCTCCATTTCCCAGCAAAGCAGGATACGGCCAGCACAGGCACAGGCAACTCTGGCCGACCTCACCCAACTGCCACTCCTTCCATTTATAGTAACAATCGCTTCTCTTTACAGCGCCTGTGTTTTCAGAGTGATGTAATAGGGGAAGGCAATCGGTTCCCAAGGTCAGGACAATGCACACTTGGACAAAGGGCTGTGCTGGGAACCCGGCCCAGCCAGGTTCTCTGGGAACAAACAGGGCCCCTGCACACTCCGTATGATTTCAACCTACAGTACAGGGACAGCAGGATACACAGTGTTCCCATGAGACTGTCCCTTAGCTTGAGAAAACCTCTTAGAAATGGCCTCAGTACAGATAAACTTGGCATCTCTGTCTGCCAAAATCCCCAGGACTTGGAGAATGGATGGATGGTGGGTGCGTGCTGGGTGGTGGACAATGGGTCCTGAGTGGGAATATTTTGAGGGTGTGACTTTAGTCTCCCTTGGAGCCTTTGAGGAGGATCACTCGAGCCACACTGGAATGTCACCTTGTGATTGTAGAAGTGCCCGTTAATGGAGAACCGGTGCCGCTGGATCCGCTGGGCCTCACCAGGTGCATGGCGCTTGGGTCGCCTCTGGATCATGCAGCTGGCATCACTCTTGGTCCGCATCAGCTGGGGGACCTCCTCATCCTCCTCTGGGGTCCCTGAAAGGAGAAAGAGATGAGCACTTGGCTCTTGGGCCTCCAGTAGTCGCCAGTCTGCAGGGACACTCAGGTCATTCCTGCAGAGGGCTGTGCCAAGGCATGGTGGAATCCTGGCTTGCAGACATGACGGTGTCACCAGGCCACAGCCCCCAGTTTGTCCTAGCCCAGCAAGGCATCCTTTGAGCACTCCTCTGGGACAAATCCTTCTCCAAGTGCTGAGGGAAGGGACCCGAAGAGGGTGAGAGAGGTTCCGGATCCTGGAGTGTGAGGATAAGGTCCTGCGGGCTGTACCCTGAGTTGATGCCCCTGCTCTGGGCACAGTGACACAGTGCAAGACACTTGGGCTACAACATATTTCTATTCAGTGAGGAGCTTCCTAGTTGAGGATCCAAGGAGTTACTCGAAGATTAATTCAATGCTCCCAGCTGTTCCGCAGGCTGCTCTCCCACCCCTTATGTCCCTATGTCCCCTTCCCTGTCCCTTTTGGAATGAGACACATCCCAGCACCCTGAGAGCTCTGCTTACCTGAGCTGTCCCTGGAGCCTTCAGCCTGCTGTACGGCCTGAGCACTCGGTTCCTGGACAGCGACTCTGCAGTCCTCAGGAGGAGCCTCCTTCCTGAAAGGGACCATTGCAGGGTTCAGGTGGCCAGGCACAAACAGGCAACTCAACCAAAGGAGGGACGGATGGGGGTGAGAGCCGGGCAGGTGGAGGTGGGTGAAATTCCAACAGGAAGAGAAAGCAAAGGCTTCCTGGCCCTTGCTGGGAGAAGCAGTCTGGCCTCCTGGGCACACAGCCAGCGGTCTGTCTTGGGCCAGGGCTCAGCTAGGTCAGTATCAGTGCATCCAAGTGCCTGGGGGCTCACAGGGCTTTTCAAGGGCTGGGGGAGTCTGGCAGAAGCAAGGACAGGCCCTGGGCCGGGCACCCAGCGATAGTAGAGAGAACAATGTTCTGGGTGGGATGTGGTCCAAGAACTGGGATGGTAGGTCCTGGGGATGTGGCCAACTGTGTCCGGGACTGTTTTCCCAGTTTCAGGGCATCTACCTTCATGTCCCATGTGTGTCCAGTGAGCAGAGACCTGGCTGTGCTAGAATAGGAGGGATGGAAGGGTCACTGCACATGGTTGGGCTGTGGTCCTCCCGGGAGTCTGAGGTGCCCGGGGCTGGCAGGCGTCACAGAGGCCCTGTCCCACCCTGTCCCAGAACTCACGGGGGGCAGCTGGGCCGTGCAGGAAGCCATAAAGAAGAAGGGAGGTGTGTGGGCTCCCGGTCATCCTGCATCTGGAGGCGGATGGGCCGACGGAGCCCCCAGGCGATGTTGAGGAGACCCTCGATGATCAGAGCCCCTTCCTCCTGTGGGAACTTCCAGTTAGCTGCACCCCCCTGTGTTGTCCACCTCCTTGTGCCCCAAACACATGTGTGATGTGCCCTGTGGCAGGAGGCAGGCTGGGAGCGGGTGCGGAGCCAGGTGTCCCACAAGAACCCGCAGCTGTTCAGAGGCACGTCCACACTGCAGGCAGGAAGTACATCCTGGGGAAGCACAGCCTGGCTTCTGCCCATACTGTGCCAGGCAGATTTGGAGACTCCCTGTGTCTCTCCTCACTGGCATGGGATTCTTGTGAGTGCAGGGACCCTGGGATTTCTTCCCCTCTGGGCAAACTGCCCTGTGGACCTCACAGGTAGTAACTGTTTCTAGTTTCAAGCATGCACCATCCACAGAGGAAATCACCTACTCTAGGGTTATCAACCCCACACTCCACTTTCACTGTTCACCAAAAAGAAACCAAACAAGAAACTGTGAGAGCTACATTTTTTGTTTGTTCATTTTGATACTGGGGTTTGAACCCAGGGCCTTTAAACTGAGCTATATCCTTAGCCTCTTTCATGTTTTTATTTTGAGAAAGGGTTTTGCTAAATTATCCAGGCTGGACTTAAACTTGTAGTCCTCCTGCTTCAGCCTCCCTCTGTGCTGTGATTATAGATGTGGACCACTGCTCCCACCTACAGAGCTGCTGTGACTCTCTCTGATGTTACACAGGGTCCATCAATGAAGAAAGGCTGGCACTGGCTTTGGGCCCAAAAGTCCCTGGGAAAAAGGAAGGCCCAAGTAAGATCACCTCCTTTGCTTTGGTCTCAGGGGCCTCCAGCTGGAGGGATCCGAGCCCCAGTGCACGCCTCAGGTGTAGGGCAGCTCATTCCCAGGACTCAGCACCCTCCAGCTCACCCTGGACCCTGGGCTCGGGGAAATTCAAATAGCCATGAGCGGTCCACCCATGGGTGACAAGAGATGGCGGAGTCCTGGAGAAGTGGCTAGTACCCTGGCCGGAAGGGGTCACAGGTGAGGGGAGGGCGGGTGGGCAGGAGCTCCTGGAGGCTGGAAAGGCCTGGGCAAAGGCTGGCACACTTGGAGAGGTGCTCCCTGCTGCTCAAGATGGCAGATACCTAGGGAAGGGGTGCCTGTGCACTCCCAGTGGGGAAAGGGGTCTGAGGAGCAGGACATGGGGCTGGACATGCCAAGGCTAGGCCCTGAGAGGCCCCAAGGGGAGACCTGGGCTGCAATGGAGGGCAAAGGAGGCTCTGGGCTGGGAGGGTGGAGGAGTTGCCATGGGCAGCCAGAGGGGAAGCTGTTCTGGGTTGTGTTTGGTCGGGCTGGATGTCCCCACACAGGATGTTCCTGTAACCTACACACCCTCCTCCACCTGCCCCACCCACGTGGAGGAGCCACACTAGCCCACAGTACTCTCCGATCAAGTCAGGAAGGCTGCGGCCAGAATGGTGTCTGTCAGGCCACAGATCACAGGATGGGAATGGCATGTGGGCAGTGCAGGACTGTGCCCTGGGTCATCTGACCCGGATGGCACCACCAGCCCAGAAAGGTTATGAAGTTCACATATCAGAGGCTTTAAACCCTCTTTCTCCTCACTTAGCCTCTTGGTTAATTAGCTAATTGGTAAAAATGCAAAGAAGACCCTGAGAGACCGACACAGGCTGCAGAGAAGCATTGGGCAAGGGGCTCGACAGGCGCAGCCGAAACCTCTTTGTCTGCTCTCACGCACCCAGGCAGAAGCCTTCCTAATCCCTAAGAACTGGGGGCACTGCCTTCCCCTCCTCACCTCAGGGTCCAGGGTCCATCTGACCCTCTGATCTCAGGTGTGGGGGGCTCTCCCTCCGTGTCTCCCTTGGAGACACAAACAAGTATGGTCTAGCTATGCTCCAGGCAAGCCCCAGGTGAACCCCAGGCGAGCCCCAGGTGAACCCCAGGCGAGCTCCAAATGAGCCCTGGGCCTGTCTGAGGGACCCACAATGCTAGGCTAGCTCTTTACCTGGAGCCTTCTTAGGGTGGCGGTCACTATGGATTTCCTCACATTGCTGTGGATTCCCATTGGGCACCCCTAACACAGGTGCTGCAGCCAGAGCACAGCACACACAGAGCACAAAGCCAGACCACAGCCCTTATTCTGACCCTGCAGCATCCCTCACCAACTTGGGGGTGAAACCCAGCATCCTTATCAAGGTCCTCCGCCCTCCTGCACAGAGGAGGCGAGCAGCCCTGCTGGCCTGGCTGTGTCCTACACATCCAGTCCAGGCCTCTGCACCTGCTACCCCGTTTCCCATTTCCAAGAGGAAGAGATGGAGTTTGGCACCTCTTAGGGAGGGACAACTGCAACCACGTGGCCCCGTGGCACTCTGTCTGCTTTATGCAGGTGTCCACAGTGCCTGCAGCCCCAGCACCTGTGCAGTGGCAGCGTGATGGTCCTCTCACAAGGCCGTGAGCTTACTGCCATGTCCTCAGTGCCTGGAGCTGTCCTGACACAGAGGAGCACTAGAATCTGGTGCTGGACACAGAAACAGCTGGTCTGTGAGGGGACCTCGCCTGCGAGGGTACCACACCCACAAGGGCTGCCAGCCAGGACCAGACTCTAGCAGACTGCCACCCCCCAGGTACAGGGCCATCCTGGGCCAGGGCACTGGTGAGAGACACAGAGTACGGAGTGCCTAGGGCAGGTAGATCCTGACCGGCCCTGCCGGCCAACAACATCCCAGATCTCCACAGGCAGACACTGCTGCAGGCTGCCCAGCCGCCCCGCCCACCAGGCTGTTTTCCAGCGGGTGCCTCCCTCCTCAGCACAGTTAT
The DNA here is from genome assembly GCA_004027595.1 of Dinomys branickii. Lineage (NCBI taxonomy): Eukaryota > Metazoa > Chordata > Mammalia > Rodentia > Dinomyidae > Dinomys > Dinomys branickii. Next base: position 144,598 of record PVLD010002355.1, on the reverse strand, counting down.
TTTTGGCCCTCGTGACAGTAATTGAAGGCTGGGGGAAAGGTATAAAAACAGCTGCAGGTCTCCACTAGACAGCCTTTGCCTGCCACAGCCGTGCGCCTTGCAATCTGCCTGGACACAGCCTGGCCTTTGACCCCAGCTCAGGACAGGACTGCCCTTGCTGTTACCTCCCTGCCACTCCAGGCCCCTGGGCTTCAGGTAAGACAGAGCTGCTGCCTGGGGCTTGAGGGGAGCACAGGCCTTGCTACTCTCCAAAGGCACAGCTGGCCAGGGCTCCCAGCCTCACTGGTGCAGATGCCACCAGCACCAAGGGCAGCAGTGGAGGTCACAGTGGTGTCTGCCAGGGCCTCAGAGTTTCCCAGGGGCTCATACAAGGTGCTATTTCATGTTATTCCCCACACATCACTGCCAGTCTTTGTAACCCTGTGTACATATGGGTGGGTAAGGGGAGGCTTGAAGAGGTGCCTCTTGCCAAGTGTCAAGGTCAGTAGGTGGCAGATCTTTTATTGTGTCTTAGTTTTGGGCCTTTTTTTTCCCAATACTGGGGATTGAACTCAGCACCTCTGTACTGAGCTATATTCCCAGTCCTTTTTGAGAGAGGGTCTTGCTAAGTTGCCCAGACTGGGCTCAAACTTGTGATCCTTCTGCCTTAGTTTCTCAGAGTGCTGGGCCGACAGACATGTGCCACTGCACCCACCTCTGATCCTGGTTTTGAACTCAATTTCCTCTGGCCCACATTCATGTACTTGGGCTCTCCTATGGGTGCCAGATCTTGGAGGCAGTGATGATAAAGCCATAAGCAGGAGTAGTGCTCCGTTCACAGGGTGAAGAGCCCAGGTGTTCCGGCCCTGGCCTGGGGTGTGAGGGAGGGCACACGGGACGGCACAGCAGGCCCTCACCCCTGTATTCCTTGGCCAACAGGTCACCACCATGAGGTCTCGACTCCTGCTGTCTGTGGCCCCGCTGCCCACCATCCGGGAGACCTCAGAGGAGATGCTGCCTGCAGACCCAGGGCAGGAGCCCCCAGCTTCTCCCAGCCTAGAGGACTACGTGAGGTCTATCTGCCAGCTGGCACAGCCCACCACCGTGCTGGACAAAGTCACCACCCAGGGCCGAGCCAGTCGACCTCACAGGGCAGCGGGGGGAAGAGGGAGGAGCCCAGCTTCTTTCCCCTACGAGGTCCCTCCCTTTCTCGGCGGCCCACGGCCGGCACTGCCCTCTGCTGGTGCTGCTGACCCGTTAGACTGGCTCTTCGGGGAGTTCCCAGAAAAGCAAAGTTTAACAGACTTGCCCCGGGCGGCAGTCTCTTCCGTCAGGCCGTGGGGCATGCACAGGCAGGCAGACCCCAGCAAGGCCAGGATGCCAGAGCGCTCTCTGGTGACACCATCGCATCATGGGCACCAGAGTGCCAGCCTGCAGCGCCGGACTTCCTCAGCCTCTCGCTGCAGCCCCCGACCTAGCAGCATCCTGCGCTCCGTCTACTCACAGCTCCCTGTGATCCATGAACTCTGAGCCTCCTAATAAAGGCTTCCACCCCAGTCCCTGTGGTCTCCACCCTCCCCACAGTGTGTGGATCCTTGCAGGCTCTGAGAGGGGGCAATTCTGGGAGGGCGGCCTGCCTGGCTACCCGTAGTGAAATCCACGTATCTTGCAGGGTGAGAGGGTGCTGCTACCATTGGCTCTGCCTCCGCTGGCTGAGCACCCTGAGCAAGTTGGGGGTCTCTGTCCCTTGCTTTCTCGTGGTGGGTGGGGTGACTGAGGGACCCATCCTGGGCACCTTGAGGAGTGAACCCCATGCTCTAGAGGGGCAGGAGCCAACACAGGTGGGGCAGGAGCAGTCACAGGTGGGAAGGCTGCAGAGCAGGTCCTGGGCACCCCAACTTTGGCCCACACTCTTAGGGGGCTCACATGGGCTCTCAGCAGGGGCTCCACTGTGTACCCTGGGGATCTTGATGCCTCCAGCTTGTAAGTCCTATTGTGGTCCCTAAGAGTCTCCAGGTTCAGGGCCAAGGCCCCACTCCAGTAGCCCCAGAGTGCCAAATATTGGGACCTGGTAGTCTGGTCCTCTCCTGTCCCCATGCTCATCAGCCTCACTGAAGTGTCTACTCTTGGTTGTGATTGCAGGGCCCTGTCTGAACCAGGCCTGTTCAGATGCCCTAAGTCCAGATGTCTCTGGTTATCAGAGGCAACCAGCAAGAAGGGAGTGCACATGGGACAGGGGCAGGAGGACTTTCTTAACCAGAGAGGTGAGGGCCGGGACCCAGAGTGGCTGCCCTGGACAGGACAGAGGGCAGCAAGGAGAGGGCAGAGCCACATGTGCTCCTGTCTCTCTGCTTGGCCACGCCAAGCTCCTGTCTGTCTTTCTCTGTGGGCGTGGTCATTTCAGCTGCCTTAGACGTGTTAGAGGCTCTATACTCTCTTGTATGTCCCACACACTAAAAAGAAAGCTTCAGCCTTCTTATCTGTAAAGTGGGGACACCAGCATCTGCCCTCAGCCCAGGGCTTGGGGAACTGCACAGTGAACGTGGTGTGCTGCACACCTCCACAGATGTAAGCACTGGTCACAGCTGCTGTGGCCCCCAAGTAGCCTCAGACCTGCAGGTCCCTGACCTACAGCAAATAGAGTCACAGGGAGAGTGGGCCTGGCTGTTAAGCCAACACAGCAGGAACCCGGGAGGGGCCTGGCCACCAGCACACTGACCCTACATGTTCTGAAACCACGCTACAGGGGTGGGTGTGGGTGCGATACCCCCCGCTTGGGGCTCCTGCAATGTCCCCTGGTGTGAAAAAGCTGACCCAGGAGAGTCCTAAGCTCAGGCCAGGAGACCACTCAGCCCACAGGACGACAAGTACGGGGAACCCCATGCCATCACAGAAATGGTGGGAGGAGGGGGCTGCAGCAGAGTCCAGCTGCTGAGGGCAGAAGAGCCCAGCAGAGCTCCTTTCCCCTCCTGCTGAGCCTCTGGCTGCCGGCTGCCACTGTCACCATCTCCACCCCTGGCTGCTGGAGTAGGAGAGGCAGGGACACAGGCGGCTCCTAGGGAGCAGATGCTCGAGGGGCTTGCTGCTCACACTATGTCCAGGCGTCTCAGGCTGCAGGAGAGGGACCAGTCACCCTCCCGCAGGCAAGACGGGATGTGCTACGCACTTGTGGCCACCAGGGGGAGCGCATGAGCCCCGGCAGACGCCCAGAGGTGGGCCCGCCATCCTGTCCCAGCTTCCACTGCCCAGCTGGTGATGGGTCACACTTGCGCTTCCAAAGAGACACCAGCTGGCCTTGTGGCAGCCCTCTGCCACCTGCACAAGGCACAGATGCTTTTAGCGGCTCACCTTATTGTAGGACAAGTACAACTGTCCCCAAAACAGGGTTACAGAGAGGGTGGCCGATGCCTCGGTCTCTCCTGCAGGAAAATGGGAAAAAGGTCCCATTCGTCCATGGACACATCTCACCCCTCCACACTCTGCCGATACTGGACAGGACAGTGTGGGAAAAGGACCCCTGCAGGCAGGCTCTGGGGGGGGAAAATCCAGGCACACCTCAGTTTGCAACCAGAGTGACAGCTCGGATCAGTGATACTCAGAAGAGACCCCAAGACCTCTGAACCTCAAGACCAACTACAGCACTGCTGGGCTATAAACAACTGTGCTCAAACTTCTGAGCCACACTAACTCCAAGGTGACCATGGACAAAAGACTCCAGCTCCAAGAGTCTCATTTCTTTGCCTGGAAAACGATTGTTCTGATGTTGCAGAACTCTTGTGCTATAATAACTGAGAGACAAAATGTGGATGCACTGCAGCTCCCCAGAGAGATGTCGGCTCCTCCAGTCTGCCCAACCCTTGGTGCCTGCAGAGGCCACTCTACGGTGGCCCTGCAGCCTGTGCCTGATGTTAAAGGTGCCAGGGGTTCCTGGGATCCCCGGGCCCGGCAATGGGTGGGTCAGGGGCCTCAGTGAGGCTCTGAGGAGCAGGGTGTCCCCAGAATCAGTCCTCCCCACCAGCATCTGCACTCTGACTCTTCAGGACGACAGCCTTGCTGTAATGGTAGTGTTACCCCAAAAAGACATGCACTTCCTTGCCTGGAACCCTTGCCCTATGAGGACTGCAGAAGGCTCCTGAAAGGTACTTTCCAGGTCTGTGGAGATCACGTCAGGCCTCCACCTTGCCTCTAGGGCTAGGAACGTAAGGAGCCCAGCCATGGGTAACTCCCCGCACAGCAGGCTGCCAGGAATGCCTCTGGAACATGGAGCATCCACTTCTCCATGGGGATCCCGAACGTAAGTACAGAGCCAGACTGGGTGGGGTTCCCAGCCCAGCTCTCCACACTGTTCCTAAGAGGCGATGCTCTGGGGAATCTCCCATGCCAAGAGCAAGCTCTTGCTCATGGTTCTCAGGCTGGACACCCTGGGCCTAGACAGGGAGAGGGAGGAATCCAACCTGGATCCCACGCCATGATACCGAACCTCCTGGCATAGAGACCATAAAGCAGATCACTAGAGCCTTGGAGGGTCCCAGCACCCAGGAACACAGCCCAACTAGGAGAGATTCTATGACCACACCAGAGCCCCGCAGGGGTCTGCAGTGGGCCCCAACTTCTCCCTTGGCAGAAGCACAGACCAAAGATTGGAACCTCTTGGTCCCATTCTTCACACTCCAAGGGCTCCCTGCTCAGGGAAGACAGGAGCCAGAGGAAGCCACCATGGCCAGGAGGTGGGTCGGAGCCCTGTAAGGGGTGGGCTGTGCGGGGGCAGGTGGCATAAGACAGGCAGTGAGCGGACAGACAAGGAAGCTATTGGAGCGGCCACCAAGGCCCAAGTACAAGGCAACTAGGGGGAGATGGGCATGAAATCTGCACCTCCCAGGTGGGCACAGACAGCCCAGCCCACCTGGCCAGAGGTCCTGAGCAAGGAGCCCTGTGGTAGGACCTATGGCACTAGGGCCTGCCTGCGTGGCCTGACTGGTGCCGGTCAGGAGATGTGGGCTATGAATAGCTGCGGAGAGGTGGTTCTGATGAGGCCCCTATGGGCTGCTGTTACTAAGGGTGACAGCAGAGGGGATCTGGACCTCACTGGCTCAGATGCTAAGGGGTGGGGAATGTCCAGCTGTCAAGTCAACCCCCAGATAAAATCCCACCACTGGTGCTGGTGGACTCATGGAATTAGACCCAGTTGGGGCACAGAGCTGTGATCAAGGCTGTCCTGCAAAACATCAGAGATTGGGGATGGAGACCAGCACTGTGCTTGGTCAGCCCCAGAGGTTCCGATCCTATGTCCTGGGAGACACTCAGGAGCACAACAGGTGCCTAAACCTCTGTCTGGCCTGGCCACAGTCTGTGTAACCCAAGGATGTATCAAGATTTGGGAAACCACTCATGAAATTGTGGATACAATATCTAGCTTCTTCTGAAATGGGGAAGGGTCTGCTGTACCAGGTCACATTCCTTAGGCAGCCATGGGCAGAATCTAAGGGGTGCTGCCACCTTGGGTTGGGGACCCATACACATTCACCCTGTGACCTGAAGTGGGTCACCCCACTTTTACAGATAGGGGTGCTGAGGAGCCGGGAGACAGGCAAAAAGGTCCAGACGCCCAGCCGGGCTGGGTGCAGAGGGTCCAGTGTGGCGGGCAGAGGTAGGTAGAGCTTGGGGTCAGGGCTTCCTGCACCTGGACACGATCCTAGGAGCCTGAGCAGTGCACAGATGACGTCTCCCTGCCCTAAATTCTCGTGGGATGCCTGGCCCCATCCTGCCCTCAGGAAACCAAGTCCTGGCCAGGAACAGCCCAGGGTGACTGACTGTGTGAGACTTACACCCCAACTGGGACAGCTGTGCAGGGGAGGGGGCTGGACTCCACAGCACACAGAACAGACATGGGTCAGGAGAGTGGGCCTCACCTCTCGGTGTCTAAGCTGGAAGCTCCGGCCCTCATGGTAGCAGTTGTAGGTCTTCAGCAGACTCAACAGCTCAGACCTGCCGAGGGAAAGACATGGGATACATGAGACACGAGGGCCAGACACGCTGTGGGCCTCACTGGCCACACGGTAGCACGTGCGGTCAGCCCCTCATCTTCCAGAAGGTGTGTGTGCCCCTGGGGTGGCAGGGAGGGGCTGGGAAGGTGACACTCGGAGGCCGAGTACTGATACTGCTGCAGAGGCGTGTCCCTGACGACCTCTGTGTCTTCCTCTCACTTCCTCAGGGTCCTCCCGGTTTGGGTTCCTGACATTTCAAAAGTCTTGCTTCCACACTGAACTGCAAAGTGCCTGTGTGGCTGCTGTGGGCACTAGGAAAGGTGCTGGTCTCATCCTGCCTGGGCTTTCCAGGGTTCAGCTAAGGGGTGAGGACGTCAGGCTGAGGGAGGAACCTGGACACTTCGGTGCTGCGCTGCTTCTCTACGGATTTTCCCAGTATGATGGGAAGCCGTGGCGCAGAGACGCAGCACAGGGCAATCTTAGGTCTCCCAGCAGCCAGGTTAGCCAGGGCCACAGCACACAGCAGGTGGAGTCAGAACTGACAGCACCCCACTGACCAGGATTCGTTATTACCACCAGCAGGCGCTCAGGATAACATAACGAGAGCTGTGGCATTTTTATTATACATGAAGCCTTTGTCGCCTGAGCACCCTTTCTAAGAGCCTACAGTCACGTGGGGCTTGTGGCTGCCCTGCTGGTCCCAGCCCTGCTGCACCTCCTACGACAGTTTCCAACTCCTGAGAGCAGCTCACAGAGGAGACGGTGACCTGCCCTGGGCTGGGGGTGTGTGTGGCCTGCATGTGACATGGGAAGCAGAGCTGGGGAAGTGAGGTGTAACTCTAGCCATCCACCAGATGACTTGGATACAAAGTTTTAGAAAGTGGGTTTCATGTGGCATTGATCATGCCATGGTTATTATGGTTTTTAGGATTATACTTAATGTTGTTCCACGGTTCTGAGTGGAATTAAGTGCAAAGAGAAAGGCCTGCTGTGGGCAGCAAGGGAATAGGGTGGAGGCCTGCTTTCTTGGGGTGCTCCTTGGGGGACTGGGAAGCCCATGGCAAACGCTTAACATTCAAAGGGTGCTCTTTGGTCTTGGGGGTGGAAGAGAGGAACTGCCCATGCTTAGAAAATACTTGAATGCAGAACTCAAATTCTAAGACAAAGTGAAAAAGAAACCTTTCTTTGTTCAGAAATGGATGTGAAAAATGTCTCCAACATGTTTCATAGAGTGAATAAGTAAGTAATGTTAAAAAGACATCCACGAAATGCATTTCTTCATTGAAAATTGACAACTAGTTTTGAATTTATTTTTTAACTCTTTAATACAACCAGAGCAATGGTATCATTCAAATAAATTAAATAAATTTAAATAAATTAAACACCATCACTTCAGAGCTGGCAGGCACCTTCCTGCCGTCCTCCTCCCAAGAACCCAAGGACCCGTCCACAGCCTGCCCAAACCAGAAGGGTGCTTGGATCTCCAGACAGACAGGTCCCGGGCATGCGTGGCTGCAGGTGGAAGGGCTGCTCTGGGAAACACACACACACACACACATACACACACACACACACATGCGCACCAAGGCTTACTTCAGAATGGACTTGCTGTCACTGACAGGCACAAGGGAGCTGGAGGGAGAGTCTTCCTTCATCTTTTCTCACTGCAGTCCCGAAAGTTACCTGCAGGGAAGCCGCAGAAGGTACAGACAGGTGAGCTGGGTGTAGCCCAGCCAGGCAGGGCCCAGCACACTCAGCCCTGGCAGAGAGGACATTTGCCGTGGTCTCACACCTGGCCAGGTGAGGGTGGGGCTGAGGAATCAGGCCCAGAGGTCCCCACTCTGAATCCCTCCACAATCCTGAGGCATCTGGCTGTTTCCCAAACACTGCAGGCCACGTGCTTTCTGCCCTGGTGGGGGATGCCCTGGGGATGCCTTCTGACCTGCCCCCCATACTCCAAGGCCACCCTTCTGTGTTCCCCCTTCCTGTGGAGCCACTATCCCTGTGTGACTGTATGCACTGGCTCCCTGGGCCCAAGTGGGCTAACCAGACCCGTACAGTGCTTCCTACATGTGGGTACTGGTGAGGGCTTCCTGTGAACCCTCATGTCCAGCCCTCACTGTGTCATCACAGGCAAGGATCCTGTGCCCCCAATTTATAGCTGAGAAGGCAGAGGCGGGGCATGTTGCCCAAGGTCACCCAGCAGGAGACCAGCAGAGGCACGATCCCCCAGGCCTCTGCCCTGCTCCTTGACAGGGCCTTAGACCCCACCCCGCCTTCTTCCCTCTGGACAGTGGGCTTGATCAGCTCAGGACCTCATGAAGCCCATGTGCAGCTGGCCATGACATCTCTCTTCTCACACCATGGAGGGTAAGGCTCCCTATGCTCCAAGCTTCCTGAGTGGGGGACTCAGATACCTTTGTCCACCTGGCTGGCCTCTCCTGCTGGTTTTTCCTGCCTCCCCACATCACAGTATCTCTCACAGGCAGGGGGTACAGTCCACAGGCCCCAGAGCACCCTGCAGCCCCCCATGGCACTGAGCCAAATGTCGATACCCTTTCCACCTTCATAAGCACTGGCACAGACTGAGGACGGGATGTAGGTCATTTCAGGTGCAACAAAAGTACACGCACCATTTCTACTGTGTGTACTGCACACGTTTCTACCCCCTGCTTCACAGCTCATAAATAGATTTGCTCTTACGGCAGGTCCTACTTATACAGCACACTGAGAGTTTCTCATTTCTTAAATCTTTTTTTTTTTTTCCGGTACTGGGGATCGAACTCAGGACCCTGCGCTTGCTAGGCAAGCGCTTATTCCACTGAGCTATATCCCCAGCCCGTTTCTCATTTCTTAGTAGGCCAAGAAGCTTTCACTGAAATGCAGCATCGCCACTCCTGCACTACGCGGCCACAATTAAGGAAATAAACGCGATTCCACAGCCCATCTGGCAGTCGGTCTGACAACATCAAGGGCAGCCAAGTGACAGGGTAAGGGTGGACACAGGAAGCCACTCAGGGCAGATGCTTGGGTCTGGTGGGAAGAAGCTGGACAGCGAGCCCTCCTGGTGTTACTGGGGAGGCCGAGCCATGTAGAACTCAGAAATTGTTTATTTCTAGAATTCGCCATTTAATATTTTCAGATTGAGATTGACATGAATAGAAGACCACAGCAAACAAACTCCTATGTAAGGAGGACCATAGTATTCTGGCGGGGGACCCTCTCTTATCAAGGATTCCAATATGCCAGGAGCCAGGTAAGTCCCTCCCTCATGCTAATCTGCCTCTACCTCCTCTCATATTGCATCTAGGGGCTTGAGGGGTAGTGACATCAGAAGGTGACACAGCCAGGGCGGCCTCTCTCACCTTGCAACCACAGAGGTCAGCTCACAGACCCTGACATCCACTCACAGGAGTGCAGCCCTATGGTCCTCCCATCCAGGGACTCACTGAATTCATCAGTGCCCTCAGGGCCCAGTGGGTGCAGCACTCCGACCCTTGGCCTGACCAGAGCTATACAGCGTGCTCTCCCTCCTGGTTGACAGCACACACGTGATCAGTCCGCCCTCTGCATGGGCTGAGTGTCTGACCACACAGGCAGAGGAATCATGGTGGGAAGACAGGGAGAGGCTTCCTGGGGACCACAGGACCATGTGTTGTCAGCCCTGCCCTGGTTTAAAGAACCCAGCCCACAGTCTAGAGAGAGGTTCGGCCCCTACAGGGGGCTCAGCCTGCACAGCACACAGAGTGGTGGCCCCAGGGTCAGGGCTGGGGGCCTCCCGCTGCCTTCTTCCCGCCAGGCAGCAGGGATTTCAGACCCAAGTTTCAGTTCCTCAGCCTTCAGGCTAGCTTCGGAAACTGATCTGCCACTCCAGTGGCTGGGAAGTTCCTCAAACACAGCAGGCAGGGGCTGTCCCCACCTGGGTTTTGGGTAGACGCCGCCTCTGTGGCCCACAGCACAACTGTGTCTTGCTGTAAGCAGGCTTGTGGGGCAGAAGCGAAGGGCTGGATTCACTCTTTTTCTTCCCATGTCCACCAGGCTGAGCAGCACTGTCTCCTCCTCTGTACCCCAGGACTGCAGCAGCCCCCAATTGTCCCTTTCTGCCCTGCCACCTCCTCCTGATTCCCAGCCTCGCAGGCCCACTGCTTGGACTACAATGCAGATGCTCAGAAGCACGGAAGGGGGTGACAAGGCCTTTCTGCTTCACAGTTCCCAGCACCACCCATAGCCTGGCACATCCCAGGAGGCCCATAAGTGTTTGTTGAATGATTGTGTGAATATGAAATTCATGGACTCCCTGAATCTGATCTTCCAGAGTTGTGCATATACAGCAGGATCATAAAATATATGTATCCAGGGGTTAAGGAGGTGATGTGATTGAGGGACATGGGTCACAGAGCCACTTGGGAGCTGGGGGACTCATGCCAGATGTGTTTCACAAAGGGAGCAGGAATCTGGGTTTTCATAGGTTATATCCACTACCTGCCTGAGATGGTCACTGTACCTTGAGCAACTACATGACTGCCAGCTGTCCCAACCCTTTGCAGCCAGGTGGACCTGTGTGATCAATCCTGAACGATGGGCTGCACACAGAACTGTCCTGGGTCACTGCCAGGCTGGCACATTTAAGAACCAGTACCAGTGTCTGCCATGGTGACTGAGAAGGCTGCACGTTCCCATTAGTGTGGGCACTCAATGGCCAGCTGGGTCCCTGAGTGAGTTTAGATCAAAGCCCTGCAGCCACCCACACTGGATGTGCACTGGGAAAGAGAACTGGCCTCCACTGTGACAACCCACTGGAGTCCTAGGGATTTGTTACTGCAGCAAAACACAGTCCAGCCTGATTAGCACAGTTAAGACAACGTGCACATTAATTTAATATATTATATTTCACCATGCTTCGAAATATGACACAGCCACACCAAACTCACTTGCAAGACAGATGCACTAATGGCAGCAGGGCTCTAGTTTGTGCCTTTTGGCTTGTGTCACAATTCAGTTTATAATCCTGGCCTTCTTGCACAGCACATGGGGAACACATACCTTTTGCTGTGTGCAGCAGGAATTTCTTGCAAGCCAGGTAGCAGCTTCTTGTTAAAACAGGCACATTCCCAAGTGCTCTAGGCTGGGAGCTACTGGCCTGTATGGCTCCAGCTGCAAGCCTTCTCTTCTGAGCCTTAACTTTCCCATCTGTAGGATGATAGCATTAACCCTGTGGGTCTGACACTTTCCCAGCTGCAGAAGTGCTTGTTCAAATGCAGACTTTGCACTTTGGGTTAAAGGGGCCACTCTGGCTGACAGCAGAAGGGTGTTGGAGTCCCATCTCCAGAGCACCAGGCGATGCTGTGTGCCAAGCCCTGTCCTCCCTGGCTGGCCTCCAGCTCCTTCTCCCAAGGACATGGCCAGTGTGAGTATCTCCAGCTGCAGAGGGCAGCAGTGGCCACTCAGAGAAGTCAAGAGAACCACAAAGGACAAAAAGACAGCTCTGGATTGCAGACAGCAGAGTGAGGGGAGAGGGGTGATGGGACACAGAGGGCAAACAGCCAGGCTGTGGAGGTTCAGAGTCTGGGTCACTATCCCAGGGGAGGACAGGAAGGCAGGAAGCAAGGCCGGGAGTGGCAACGGGTCTTCCTTCAGCTTGCTGGGCTGCCTGAGCCTCCTGGGGTGGGAGCACTGGCCCATAGGACAACAGCTCCCATTTATTTCTGTGTCCTCTGCGCTCAGCTGCGTGGCACCATGGGGGTCACTGGTCTCTGGCTCTTGCCAACCTCCACCCCTGGTGGGCAACATGCATCCAGTCCCTGAGCTCAAGACCATGTGCAGATGCCCCTCCAAAGGGGGTTCTGTCTTCACAACTCCTGTACCACAGTGAGGGGAGCGGGACACACACACACACACACACACACACTTGCACACGCAAAAGGAGGGCCATGCCTCTGTTTTCATTAGAAGCATTTTCCTGTAGCTGTCTATGGAGCACAGAATCTCCCTGTGCACGGAGCAGGGCCACAGCTCAATCTTATCTGGAAACTAAATCCGTGTCAGAGCCCAGGGCACAGGTGGATTGAAGTGAGGATGCCAGGGTGGAGCAGGAGTTGGGAGGGGACAGACAGGGCTGGCTTGTCACCTCAGCACACAGCAGGACCTCCATGATACAGAGTGGACAGACCCCTGGCCAGCTCTAGTCCCCACACCCAGCTGGCAGCTCAGCCTCCAGGGCTTTCCAGATGAGGACAAACCATGCCCCAGGGAGGCCCCAGGCAGAGTGCTCACCACAGCCACAGTCCCCAGTGAACAAGCAGCGGGTTGTTTTCACTTTCCACTTCAGCGGCTGCTCTGCCAGCCGTGCGGAGACAGACTGCTGCTATGCAGAGACAAAGGCCATGGAGGCTGGGCACAGCCATTGGGCCAGCCTCTCTCTTTTGTTGTGGTCTTGGAGCTGGGGATCACAGAAGGAAGTGGCTGTGATTCTTCAGGACGCCAAAGGCCCAGTTTCTATGGGCCACTTGGAGAGGAAGGAAAGAAGCCCAAGGAAAGGGGTTTCCAAGAAGCTAGGCTGAATGCACTGTTGGGCTTTCAGGTCCAGGACTCCTTCTTATGCATGGTAGGGTACTCTGGCTAGTGGTGCCCCACCCGACACATGGAGAATTAACTGGCATACACCTGACATGTTCTAGGCTGGTTGGTGAAATCTGAGCACTTGGAGAGCGTTCTGACATTTCCTGGCACCCAATTCCTGCTTTCTCACTTAGACATGGTTTAAATCAAGTGGGTAATATAGGAAGCAACCTGGGAGACACAGAGAGGAGGACAGAATGCAGACACAGCTGAGAACCTGTGGCAGCACTGCTGAATGTAGGAGAGGGACACTGCCTGGGTCTCTGAGGAGCTAGACCTCCCTGTGCGCTAGCCAGGGAAGAGCTGGGTGCAGGGGCCAAGAAGCCTTTGAAGGGTCTCCCAGCACCTGTTACCAGCAAGTGCCAGGGCCCCAGCAGAAAGAAGCTAGCTGCTTGAACAGGGGTCTGTGGATGCGGGCTGCCCTCAGCCATGCATTTTTGGAGAGAAAGCCAGCTGTTTGGGTGTGGACAGCTGCAGCAACTCAGCAGCTGCAGTCTCTGCCGCTGTTCCATCCCAGTGTCCAGTCCCCCACTTCTCCCATCTCTTCTATCCTAGCTTATCCTGCAGCTGGGAAACCTGGAAGACACTATGCTGGGTCTGGTGAGCCCTGAAGCCCCAGGCAGTGCAGGAAGCAGGCTGGGCTGACCACACCACACAGGCGCCTCCACTGTGTCCTCACACCCTCTGCAGTCCTGAGCCACCCTGAGCCCAATCTGGTTCACAGGCCCCTTAACACAGGCCCCCTTCCTCTGAAGAGCCTGATCCTGGACCCCACCTGGACCACAGACTGGCCATCCATGAAGCTCCACCTGGGGGCAGCACTTCACCCATTCCCCTCGGGCTGGGTTTATGCCATTGCTCTTAGGCCCAGCAACTTGGGACAAGAGAGCCACTCCTGCTCCTCCTGTTCCCCTGACACTTGATGCCCATACTTCTTGGCCTGTGCCACCACCCTAGACTAGGGTCATCTCCTATCTGTGAAATAGGGGGTCCTGGAAACCAGGATCTTAATGCTCAACAATGATTTGAGGGAGGGTCATGCATTTTCTCAGATGGCTGAGGCTGAGATCCCAATTGACCACGCCAGGGGTGCAGTACAGAGGAGCAAATGTGCCGATCTCTGGATACCAGCTGCTGCCCACAGCCGCCCGCCTGTGATATCTCTGCCTATGCCATGTATACCTGGGGATTCTGGTTCTCAAGGTCTTTTGGGTAATGGAGTGATCTGGAGTCTCTTGAGAGCTTAACACATTCTTCTCAGAAAACTGAGCATGTGTGTGTACACACTCGTGCACATGTGCGTGCACGCGTGTGCGCTCACATGCTCACACACGCACACACACACTGCATGCTGCTGTAGCAGGGTCAGGGAGTTCCTAAATTTCAGGTTGGGAACCTGTTGACAGTGTCACAGCATAGAACATGGGCCAAGGAGAACTGTGGATAGGGGCACAGTTGTGATGGGCTTGCCCTCAGCTGTGGGTTTCTCCAGACTCACAGTAGCAGTGGTCTAGTGTCCTCAGGGCTCTTCTCTGCATCATGGGGCAGGGGGCCTTCTGTCCACCAGGACAGGAGACCCAGGGAACTACTAGTTCCCTTAACCACAGGAGAAACCACAGAGCCTTGGATCATGCAACCCTTCCTACTTGACTGTGAGTTACTGTACAATAGTTTCAAAATACTTTCTGAAGAGTGCTCCGAAAGACCATTGGCTCTAGGCACAAAGCCCTGCTCAGGGATCTCTTGGTTGTGTGGCCCTAGGCAAATTCCCTTTCCTGCTCTGGACCTTGGGCTCCTCGCAGGCAAAATAATCGCAATCCTCAGCTGATCACTGTAGGAGGACCTGTGGGACAGGAGACCTGTGGGACAGGTCCTGTGTAGGTTGTTATAATGCACAGAAGCTCCCACCTAGGTTCCTGTTAACACTGGGAGTCCGAGGCCGGGGGGACAGAGTGACTCAGAGATGGGTGAATAGGACCCAAAGAGGACAGAAGATCTCTCTGGGAAAAGCAACTCTCAGAAAAATACTCTAGGTTTACAAAAAACCAGCACCCAAGTTCTGGGATCCCAGTCCAGAGCACTCAGTCACCCCTCCTCACACCCACCTGGTCATTTAGAATTGGAACATGCAACTCATGCTCAGCTTCTGTGCCTGTTCCTCTGTCACAGTCCAGGTGACTCTGACCCAGGGGACATAGGACTTTAATTCTCTTCTCTACCTCCAAGCTACCCCTGATGTTTCAGACAGGCAACCTAATCTGTGCACCGAGCTCACTCTCAGCATCACCAGCACTACAGCACCACAGACAAGGGTGTGCGGAGGGGAGGAAGCAGACAGAACACACTGTGGACTGTGCTAGGACACAACCCAGAGCCGTCCTCCAGCCCTGCTCCAGCCTCTGCACAGGGATTCAGCTCCCTCCCATTCCTCTCTTCACAACTTCCTCCCAGCATCTCATCTTCAGTGCGTCCAGCCACAGCCCAGGAGCAGAGGAGGAGAGGCAGGCAGGGCTGCCCTCACCCTGAGTCTCACAGGTCACTTACAGGCTTATGTTGGTTTCTTTGTTTTCTTGGCTTCTGGCACACATCCTGCGGCACTCCAGTGCTGCGGACAGTATAAAGAAGGAGTGGACCAGGGCCCTGAGGACTCCGGAGTCTCTAACTGGCTTGGATATGAACTGCAGAGCCCAGACCCCAGAGGAGTGGAAGATTGACCCTGGGCCAGGAATAAGGGCACAGACAGAGGCTGAGCTCCTGAGTTTCAACTCTGGCCCTACCTGTGCCCTCCTGGCTCAGAATAGACAAACCTACACCTTGCAAACCTCAGCTTTTCATCTGAAAGTGGGGGCAAGGAAAGTACCAGGCTGGGAGCCATGAGGGGGTGCCCTGGGCCCCGGGCTTGGCATAGGGCACACTTCTCAAAACACCGCCTTTGAGATGAGCAGCCGCTCCTGGCCTTACCGCTTCCCTGCACCTGACACTGGGCTGTGCGGCAGCGCCCATGCTCTCTTCCCCAGGACCAACGCTTTCAGGAGACCGGCTTTGGTGTAGACGCCGCACAGATGCACCCTCAGACCGTGCGAACCCGTCCCGCTGAGACTTGGCCCCAAAGTGTCCTCCCGTGGAGAAGACGCCAGGCGCAGTGCTCAGTACTGAGCACCTGCCCGGGCCGCTCTCCGCCAGCCTGGCAGGTGAAGAGCCTCCGCACCGCTTCTGCGGGCACCAGTGTGCCGGGCGCTGCGCCCTGCTCGGAGCAGGGACCCAATCACTCACCGTGCAGGCATCACGCCCTCCGCAAGTCTCTGGCCACCGCGCCCGCGCTCAGCAGAGCCGCAAAAGCTGAGCCTGTGCCTTTCGGGATCTGGCCCGCCCCTCGACCACGCCAGCCAATGGCTCCGCCTGCCACCGCCCTAGATACGCCCCTTACTCTGTTCCAACCAACCGCGAGGTCGCCACCCGCTCAGCCCTGGGCACACCCCCGCCCCTGCACCTAAGGTCCCGCTCCTCCCATCCCAGGGCACGCCCCTCCCACCCCAGAGCATGCCCCTCGACTCTCATTGGCCAATGTCAACCGCCTGCCACACCCGAGAGCACGCCGGAGGAGCGCAGGTGGCTGGGGCTCCGGTTGCTGCCAGAATTGCGAGCCGGGTGGTCAGGACCTAGCCTGGTCTGGGCGCGGGGACAGGGGCGGGGACAGTCACTGAGGCTTTGTTTCATCTTTTCATCTCGGCACTCCCGTCCTGAACTGGACCTCTGTCCCCACCGAACACAAGTCGTTTTCGTTTCCTGATCTCTGTGGGCCTCGCGGCCTTCTCAGTCTGAAAGGAATCGGCCTGGGCTCTATGTGCCCCCATGTGGCCTCTGGTGTCTAACCCGCTGGCCTTGATTCCTCCTGCAGCAGCAGAGGAGGGCAGGCTCGGGAAATCTCTGCCTTGCTGTGCTCTGCCGGCTGGGTTAGGGACTCTACTGCTGGGGACTTCCACGGGGATGCACTTGTCCTGCGGCAGTTCACAGGTCAGACCTCACAGAAACCGAGGCCAATATTTGCTTGATTCTAAAGATTTTTAAAACCAGTGGATAAAACGCAACAGAGCTCCTCACGGGTTCCAGCAGGGCACAGGACAGGACTTGCTGGTGGGTCACTGCTGTGCCCTAAGCTGCAGGCAGGAGTGGGTGTCCTGCGTCGTTGCTCTGTCCTATGTACACACTGCAGTGCTTCAAATCAGAGACTGCCGTCCCTCGTAGGTCCTGGCTCCGTCAGAAGGGCCTGCCTTGCCCTGAGACTTCCACAGAACTGCCTTGACCTCCCTCCTGAGGGTGGGTGCTGACCGCTGCCAACTCCGTGTCACTTCCTTATTAAAAGAAGGAGAAGGTAGGAAGGGAGACATGGAAGGAGGGACAGTGACAGAGACAGAAAAAAAGTGACTTGCATGGGGCTGTGTCACAGTGCCTGGGTTTTCCTTACATTCGAATTAGAGGTCATCATTAGGGGACGATGTGACAGTACTTAAAAAGACAAGACACCAGTGTACAGTGCACAGTGACAGCTGTGCTAATGACTGCTGCCCATACCATCCCCGCTTATTAGGCTGTGGGAAGAATGTGGTTCTCACTGTGGTCCACAGCTGAGAGTGAAAGCGGATAGGGCCCATGTCCGTAACCCTGTCACAGCTCTTCCTAGCTTCCTTTCAGGCACAAGAGGCCCTGACCCCCACTGCTAGGCAAACGATAGGGGGAAGTAGTCTGGGAAGCGGGGATTTGAAGGACAATGAAGACAGCATGTGTTTTCCTGGTAGAATGAACAAAAGTCTTCCCAAGCTTTCTGCCTCCAGTGTGGATAATCTATTGTGTAATGTCGGGAGCACTGGCAGCCTTATTGGGATCATGACACAATAGGTCCATTTGCAGATGGCAAGGATGAAAGGGGCCTGGGTCTTTATTTGCACCCTAGGAACTTTGCGCCATGCCTTCCATACAACTGGCTGATTATGAAAACAAGAGACACAACATATGGGCTGCTGTGTGCCAGCCCCTTCGCCATTTGATCCTGCTCCTGTGGCCTCACTGACCTCACCTCCTCCCACGGCCTCCTCTTGCTGGTGGTGTTCCTCCCACACACCAGGCTCTTGCCTCACCGTGCCCTTTCCACTCTGCTGAGCCTCTGCCTGACAGCTCCTGCCGCAGAGCCTGCTGGACTTGCCCTGGACCTCCCCCCGGGTGACTCCAGGTCACTGTCTCTTTGGGGTCCTCCTTGTCCTGCCTACCCATCCATCCCTGGCCACACAGACGTCCCTGGCCTGCCCTGCACTTTCCTTCCTCACCCCAAGCTCCTCAAGGTGGAAACTGCATCTTTAGGCCCTGACTGCTGGACTGCCATCACATTTCACTTGACTCGTGGTTGATTCTGTCCTTTCAGACACACTCAGGTAGGTGCCATGCCCATCCCAGGTGGCCAAGTATGGTGAGTGGACTCTGGTGGTGCCACCAAGGACTAGGGCAGATATTATCTCCTCTAATGGAAGCTGGGGTCTCAGGAAGCCCAGGTCACGCAGACACCTCTACCAAACCCTTACCTAGGGCACCCCAGGGACAGAGGACTTCTAGGGTCTATTAGGAAGAGGGCGCTGTGTCCCTCCCTGGCCTCTCATTCTTTATAGCATCACAACATTAGAAAATGTAACTGTCTTGTGAACAGTCCTGGTGGACTTCGTGGGTCCATAAAAAGCCAAATGGAAACATATTGAGATGTTTTATTAATGAGTCACAGAGAAGGAATTCATGTTCGATTTGCAAGGGAAAATTTTAGGAAGCACCAGGGTCTGGTGCGACTCTGGGGTCTGACTGCAGAGGTCTTCTTCCTCTGGGTTGGCTGGGGTGCCTTGGCACTGGGCACTGCTCCAGGGCAACTGGGATTTCTGCCCTCCCTCCCTCTGTCTCTCCAGGGATGCCATCACAAGCAATGTGACGCCAGGGATGATCACAAGTTGGCAACATATAATTTTGGTTTTTGAGTCTCAAAATGTGCACTTTTGAATTTTAGTGCCAATGACATTGATAATGACAGCCACTTCCAAGGCCATTGCCTGGAGACAGTAGAAAGGATTTTGAATTAAAGTTACTGACTTCTTTCCTTTACCATCTCCAGCCCCAGATTTAGAATAAATGACTTTTTAAAGTAGTTCTTCAAAAACTTTATCTCTAATGCATTCTTTACAAAGCAGTTAGCTGATTGCACCCTGTTGCAGGACTATCCCACTCACAGAGCTGCTTGAGTGGTGTTAGCTTTGTGGGGCCTAGAAATGTTGAGGCTCCTGCAGGCTGTTCCTAGCAATGCAGATGTGGCTTTGTAAGGATTTCCCTGGAGCTCCCAGGTGGCTTCCCAGAAAATCTGCACACCTACAACACTTCCTCCCTGGGTTAGGTGGTTTTTGCTCACTCCACAGTTAGCACATACATAGTGACTTCAGGTTCCTTGGAACAGCCCACCTAGGCCAGATGCAGTCTGGAAATGATAATTAATTCTCCAAATGAACATCAGTTTCAACATCTTACACCTAGTGCCTTCCTGGGAAACCTCCCTGAACAAGATTTTTTGAAGATAGGAAACCTGCTTTAAAAGGTAACATAGTTAAAAAGCCCTACTGAAACTTCCTTTGGGGGAAAAAGAAGTGCTGGACACAAGCCCTTTCTCCTCTCAGTCTCTGCAAAAAGGGTACAACTGACCAGCCCACATCAGCTTCAGAAACATGTGTGAGGGCCAGGGCAGCTGAGAAGCCATGAGTGGTGAGCTCCAGTAGCCTGCTGTGTGGACTGTGGGCATGTTTCTCCTCTTACCTCCTCCTCTCTTCCTGACACTGATACAGTGTGGAAGGCTGAGGAAGGAGAGGTGCTTCACTGTCTCAGGTCTCCCCTGCTTTGCCAAGCACCCCTGGACCTGCATCACCTGCCCACATGACCATTCTCCATCCCTCCTTCTACCCTGCAGTCAACCTGGGCTGTATTCTCGGGGTGCAGGCAATGTGGGTCTGCTGGAAAGCTAATTAATAGACGTGTAACTGTATGAGTAGATTACATTACAAAAATAATATGGCGAGACTCCTCAACAACTGCCTTTCCAATATAACTATAATTTCAGTAACATGAGAAAGTGCCTTTATGTTGGTCAGGGTTTTCATTCATTCAACAAACAACAAGACTGTTTGTAGGACTTGGGGAGCTGCGTGTGGAACACACACGGTGGGAAAACTTAGAGAAGCACACTGCTTCTCACAGGAGGACAGCCCCAGAAAGGCTGTTGCTGCCTGGGGCCAGGATGAGATGAATAGGGAGCTGCCAATGAGGAGGCCATCCAACCGCCCCTCCTGCCAGAGGAAGTAGAGACCCCCAGGTTGAGAAGAAAGGGCCCAGAGTGCTTGCATGAACAAGGGCTGTCTGTTCTGCAGCCACTGGACTCGTCTTTCAAAGCCGACCATCCACAAGGGGCTCTGGGAAACCCAGCCAGAGAAGGAATGCAATGTGTTTCCCCCATCCTGTACTATCTCTTCTTCCAAGTATGTGGCTTCCCAGGAATGCAGAGCATTCCCATGGGGTGGGCAGGCTGGGCCCCAGCCAGAGTCCTGACCTGTGAGCCCTGGGTTAAGAGATGTCCAGTCAGTGAGTCCATCTCACCCCGCCATCAAAGCCACTTCTGTGCAGCCCCACTTGGTAGGAGCTGCCCACCCCCAAGACTCCTTCCCTGTCTGTTAGCTGTGACCTCAGGACCTGTGTGTTTAAGAATGGATGGTGCCACAGAGCTGTGACATTACTTAAGTTTGGTTTCCATTTGAGTTTCCTCTGACTTTTCAGCTTGAAAATTGTGCCTGGAAAACAAAAAACATTTGGCAGCACAGCAAGATAAAAGGAATGACCAGTATACTAGTCAGGACTTTGCAGAGAACTGGGGCCAGGAGGATATCTATACACAGCTGGCCTTTTGTATCCGTGGTCCCCATCCACGAGTTCTACCAGCTGTGGATAGAAAACAGTTGGAGAAGAAATTGGGCCTGTACTGAACCTGTAGACTGGTCGTTATTCTGAGAACAATACAGTACAAAGGTCATTTGTGCAGTACTGACATTGTACTCGGCATTGTAAGCCATCCAAGGATGATTTAAAGTACACAGGAGGGTGTGCAAAAGTTCTGTGCAAAGGGGACACCATTTTACACAAGGACTTCAGCACCCTGAGCTTTTGTTAGCCAAAAGTGAACCTGGGTCCAATCCTTATGTAACTGAGTGGCAATGGAGACTGGGGAGGGACTGGGAGTTCAGGAACTAATTGGTTTTTGTGATGGTGGATTGGAAGTCTGCAGTCTGGGCAAGCCCCAGCAGGCTGCACCCAGATAAGAGTGAGTGTGGCCACGCTGAGTATGAAACCCATCTCTAGCTTGCTGGTGCAGGGTCACCATGGTTCAGTCTTGAGGTACAGTTGCTTCTCATTCAGCCAACTTCAATCTCCCCTCCAAAGATCTACAACCAAGGAGACTCATTTGCATTATGGAATCCTAATTATTCAAAGCCCAGTGATTTATATGTTAATTTTTAAAAATACCTTTGCAATTACCTCTAGAAGCCTGTTTGACCATCAGCTGGCCCCCAGGCCACCACAAGCCATAGCTGCAGTGAGACCTATAGTACACACCCTTAGGTCCCTGTGAGGACAGACCCAGAGGCAGGGTGTGGGTCAGGAAGAAACTCTTAGGACTCCTCAGAATAAAACTGTCTCTCTTTCCCTGGGGATTTCATGTCCTAATGAGCCTGTGTCATGGGGTAATCTCTGAGCAACTTTTGCTTTCCCATGGCCTGGTGAATGAATGTTAGGGGTTTCCAGGGTTTTCTGTAAAGGGTAAAATAGTCACTGTTTCCACATCTGTAGCCCACATGGTCAGCCATAGATGCTGTGTACATGCATGTGATTGTGTTCCAATAAAAGTTTATTGACAAAAACAGGCAGAGGGCCTGGATTGGCCCACAATCACAGGAGGAGTTCGTGTTGATATTTGGACCTTTCTTCCCTACCATACCTGCCAAGAGCATTGGGAAGCTTCACTGTGGCGTCCTTTGAGCCATGAGGAATAAAACATCAAGGAGACTTTGATAATAATGCCTCACATACTAAAATGCCCTTGGGAACAGGTAGTTTTGAGGTTGGTTAATTGAGTGTCTCAGTTGCCTTCTTTGAAAACAGTCGTGTGTTTGGTGGAAGGTGTCCAGCAGCACAATCTTTTTCATGTTGAAGAAACATTTTCCAGATGTCTCATATGGCCTTCACTGGCCACATCTAGGATCAGGGTGCTCTGGAGGATGGACCCACCATGTTGAGCTGGATGGAGCCCCTAGGCTGGGGCAGGCAGGTAGATGTGTGTAGAAAATTCAGCCTCATGGTTGAACAAGAGACAGTGGATCTCTGGGAAGAAATCATGAGAAGGCTATGGCTTCCCTACAGAATCTACTACGTGAGGTTGTGGCCCATACTCATCCTGAAAGGAGTAGCAGAGTACCAGAGAAGAGAGGGGAAAGGCTGGAGACACAGCAGCCCAGGACAGCAGGTTCTACCATAAGGAGCCAGGCTCCAGGTGACCGGGAGAGAAGGGGCTAGAGTAGGGGCTGTGACCAGGGACACAGTGAACCACCCAAGCCAGAGAAATAGGAACTGAAAATGCCCAAGGGAAATGAAGAACTAGAGTCATAGGCCAAGAAGACTCTGCCAGGCTGCTAGGGTCAGGAGTGAGCAGACCAGCACTGGGGTCAGGAGCAATGGCCTCGGGTGTGTGTGGTAATGTCACTCTGCAGTCCTCCTCTAGAAATCACGGGTACTGTGGGGTGACAGTGAGAGATCAAGAGACAGTGGGAGATTCTTTCCCTGGGCCCTGGGAAGAAGTGAGGGGGGTTGGTGTATGTTTTCTACTGCCTCAGTGTCCAGGTGACAGTAGATCTTCCACTTTACATGCATCAGGTACAATCTGTAGGGGCTGGGTGGGATTCTTGTTTTGGGCTTCAGGTGCACACAGAGCCTAATAGGAGAACTGGTCTTCTGCTATGGTTTGTGTCTAGGTTTTAGGTTTCCTCAAAGCCTCATATAGTCATAGGGCTTTTTCAGAGGTGGCTGAATCTCCAGTGTGTGATGCTGGGATTAAGGGTAAGTGATTACTAAATCAGTTCACTGATTGGTCCGGCACTGCTTCAATCCTGGTAGCCTGGATACAATATAAGAAAGAAGCTTATCTTTTTCTCTTGTTGCTCTTGCTAACATATGGGTACCATGAACTGTTCTCCTCTGTGACACCCTCTGCCATGCCATACTGCCTTGAAGCCAGCAAACTATGGACTGAAACCTTTATACTGTGAACTAAATAAAGCTTTCCCCTTTAACTTTGGGTGTTGGGTGTTTAGTCTCAGCAAGGAGAAAAGTACCTTGCTCAGCTCCCAGCTCTTGAGTTCTAGCTGTGGGGAAGGTGGCTGGCTCCGTGTGCCTGTGTCTGATAGAGGTGTAGGGTGTCTGGTATAGGAGGGCACAGGGACACAAAGTGCCCAAGGCAAAAGTAAGCTGCTAACCATCCTACCCCACACAGGGGCTCTGGACTCTGAGTCCACCTGAGCCCATCTGAGCCAGATCTCTTTTCTCCCTTCCTTTTCCTCTTTACTAACCGCTGCCAATCCCCTCTCTTTCACCCTCTGGAAAGAATCAGAGTCCCAAGAGACTTATTTGGCAAGCAAAGACCTTATAGGATCCAAATGTGTTCCCCCAAATTCACACGTGGCAGCCCCAGTCCCAGTGATGGTGTGAGGGGGCTGGGCCTTTGGGGATGATGGGGCAACATACACAGAGCCTGAATGGAAAGGATCAGTACCTGGAGGTGGTAAGCTTAACAGCATCAGCTTGACTGGCTTGGGAGCCATCCCAGGGGTTGATGGAGCACAATCCTGGTATGGTCTGGCTGGCTAATAGAGGCATGGCTTTGGGGGTCTAAGTCAGTCCCTGGGCCCTTCCTCTTGGGTACTGTTCCCCTGCTCTGCTTCTTAGCCACCAAGGTATCTTTGTTCCCACATCCTTCATTCCTCCATTATGTTTCTGCCTTGGAACAACCAACCATGGACTGAATTCCCTAAAACCATGAGCCAGGTTATCCCTCTCCACATTTAAACTATGGGTATCTAGTATTCTGTCCCAGTAACAGGAAAGCTGACTAATATAGTACAAGAGGAGACACAGAAAACTGACCACTGCCCATTGTGTGAGCCATACACAGCATGACTATGGTGAGCCAGGAATCGTGTCCTCATCAGAACTCTAAGCTGGTAGCCTGATCTTGGACTTCCAGGCTCATGAACAGAGACATGAACTTAAGCCATGCAGCTTGAGGAGTCTGATAGGGCTTTAGGTCTCAATCCTCCTCTTTCAGATAAGGGAAGAGGCCCTAAGGAAGGCTCAGGGCTTGGCCGGTGAAGGTGACAGCAACCCTGGCTGCTGCAGTCCTCATGCCCTCAGGGCCTTAGCCCTGGATCCTGCAGTGCACACATGTCACACCATCCTTAGCTGCCCAGCCCTGTGGGGCTGCTGATTCCCCCTGCTGTGGCTTCCTGTTGCCTCCCCAGCTGCGAGGGATGGACAAGGCCAGACACATGGCCTTGTTTGTCCCCCGACATAGTCACTGTTGTTTGCACTGTGCTCTTTCTGCTGCACAAAAGCCTCCTTTGTTTAGAGTGGAAAGTGTGTCTGCTCTCAGACTCCAAAGAGCTGGACTGACACCCTTGTCTCCAGAGACACATCAGTGCATGTGACAAGAATCTGGCTCACAAGAAGCTCAGTTCTGCACTCCTCAGGGTCCTGCTGCTTGAATTCATCTCTCCTTGCACACGGCCACAGCTTCATTGCAGCACTACATCTGCCACCATCAGCCACACTGACAGTCCCTGTTGTGCCCCTTTAGCTCAGCAGCTCTCTTGATGCTTGGTTCTCCCAGCAGATGCTTGATAAATGCTTCTAAGTCAAATTAATTCTGTCCTAAGGAAGCTGTTCCCTGAGTTTGTGCTGGTGCTGCTGGTTTAAGAGAGAGGAACATGCCCCTCTCTGGAAAGAGGAACTAAGCCTGGAGCCTGCAAATATCTCACCCAATTTCCAGGAAGCTGTGAACTAGTGGCCGTGGGCTTTTGGCACCCACACCCTGGGCCCTGTGCAGCCTCAGACACAAGCAGCTATTCAGAGACAGATGAGTCATCAAAGGGGGCGCTCATTGCTTCATCTTGTCAGAGGCAATCTGACCAGGGACTAGCACAGGCTGCCAGGGCCGGGACCTGTGACTGTCCCAGGGCAGCTCCTGGCTGGGTATTCTGCCTCTGAAAGTCCACTTGCTCCAAGAGCTGTTCTGGTACATCAGGAAAAACTCCCCAAGCATATGCTATAGTGACTTGAGGTATCCTTTAGTCTGCTCTGCAGGTGGCCACCTTGAGGCTGGCAGGACCCTCAGGAGTGGTGTGTCCTCAGGTTACATAAGAGCAAGGGTCCCAGGCCCCAAACCTGAGCAGGGCCAGTAGGTGGACTGCCTCTGGGCCTCCTGCCTGCCAGGGCAGGTTTCTTCTCTCTCTGTAGCTGTCTGTACCTTGACATGATGTGACACTTGGGGGAACACCCCACTGATCTGAAACTCAGATTCTGGAAACTCCTCTTCATCTGTGAAGGTCAGGAGTATGTTCTGTTATGAGGTAGTTTCTTTAGAAATGGCTCACCAGTCAAAAGTATTCCAGGTTCTTCTTGCCTCGAACAAGGAATTGGACAAACCAAATCAATAATGGTGCCAAAAAGTTTACTTGAAAAGTGCAGGGTAAATGGGTATGGGAGAAATAAGCTTTGCAGAGCAAATTTGGGTCCAACAAAGAGAAAAAGAGGGTACAAGCAAAAATAAAAATATACATTGTATTCATATTTGGTGGGGGCTACCAGGCAAACTTAAGCATAATAGAGACTTTCTGTGATGAGTTCTTTTTACACCAGCCACATCTGGTGAAAGTTCTGGAGTTCTACATATGGGGGTCTTTGAGTTGCCCTGGGATCTTGTGATTGACATGCCCTCTCATTTACCCAAGAACTTTTGCCACCCCCTATCTCTTATAACAGTTCTCCCCTCCACCAGACAATGAGAAGACATTCGGCCAGCCAGGTAGGCTCCATGGGAGAGCCCTGTTCCAGCCAACAGAGACAGTCCCTCTTTGTCCTGTGAGAACATTGTCTTCTAGCAGACCAGCAGTCAGTGCAAGGGCTTTGGCAGCTGAATAACTGACCAGCTTTGAGAGAAAGCTTAGATGCTTTGTGCTCAGAGGATTTCCCTGTGAATAAACCACAGGGTGTGTTTCCTTGGAGAGTTCATCCGGGAGAGGGATGGGGTCAACCCCAGGAGAAGAGGCCACAGCAGTTTCTCAGACAAACATAGCAGCAAGGTATGGGCTCAAGGCTAACCTAAGGGAAGAGAGGGACCTGGGGACAGTGGACATCAGCAGAGCTGACCAGGGAGCCACTGTCTGGGAGCTTTAGGGCCACACCTAGGAAGTGGCACAGAAGGAGCTGGAAGAACTTCACTCATTCATCTCTTGATCTTCCCCTTTCTCAGGGAGAGGTACTCTCATTATCCCCCTTTATACTCTGGAAGTCGGGGCTCAGAGGGGCTCCTGAGCTTTGTCTGTATGGCAGGTGAAGAGTAGACACAGAGATCTACCCTCGGTCTTGGCTCTTGATGGTCCAAGTTCTCCATATGCTCCATTTTGTCATGGTCATGGCAAAAACAAACAAGTCCAGAGCAGGCAGCACTTCCAGACTCAGAGTAACTGAGGACCCTCTCTATAATAATTATTTACTTGGGGAATTATTGTTATGGCTTAGATCTGGATGACCCCAAAGCCTCATGCACTCAGAGACCGGACTTAAAGTTGATTGGTTCATGGAGGACTCCAGCTGGCTTGGTCTTGGAAGTGGGGCCCGGTCAGAAGAGAGGGCACCTGGGACTGTTGCTTGGAAGGATTTATTGTCCTTCTTGGCTTCTCCCTTCTCTCTCTGTTCCTGACTGATATCGGGTGAGCAACTGTCCCCCACCAGGCCTTTCTACCATGCTATCCTGCTTTGGAGAAAACCACGTGAGGATTGAAACTTCTAAAATATGAGCCACAATAAACTTCTCCTTTAAGTTCTGGGTGTCGGGTATTTCGTCTCAGTGCCAAGGAAAATGATCAAGACAGTTATAAATGTCAGTCATTTAAATCTCTACAGCTTGTCCTAAGGGCACATAGCAAACTGAGGAGCTCTCACCAAAAAGCATCTGCTGAATCTCAGCCACCATAACAGCGATGGTTCTCAAGTCTCCTGGTGGCCTGCCCTGTCAGATCCCTGTGGGTGCAGCAAACTCCTCCCCACAGCCTCCTGGCTTAGCTCGCAACTTCTCCTGTTTCCTCTCTGCTTATTGCTCCAGGATCAGGGAGCTGTGAGCACCTATCCATCATCCTCCCCATGATCTCTGTACTTGGACTCCTCCACACCCTGTCCTGGCCAAAGCTGTCCCTCAGGCCAAGTGGCCCTCCTCATCCTTCCCGGCTTCCCGCTCCTGAGCAGGGGTCTGGGAGACTGGAGAGGTTATAGCGCCTGCTTCCCTGGAAGACACCTGTGCCTGTAAGAAGGTTCACTGTTACAGTTAACATCTAGCTGTCCCAAGGCCTCCTGTGTCCATAGGTGGGACCTTCGGAAGGTGACTGGATCACGGGAGCACAGCAGCTGACTTGCTGTCAGTAGGCAGGGTCCGGTTGGGAGAAGCAGGTCACTGGAGCCATAACCTGGAAGAGGTCATCTCCCTCCCTGCATCCTGCCCTGGAGCCAGCCATCACAGCCTGAAAATGTGAGCCAATAATAAATAAAGCTCTTCTCCTTTAAGTCGTGGGTGTCGGCTATTGAGTCCCAGTGGTGAGAAAGTGATTAAAGCAAGTCCCATCTGCACACAGAGCCACACACACAGAGTCAGTGTGAGGGCTCTTGGGCCCAGCCAGGGCCTTAGGCATAGTCTCTGACCAAACACTGGACCAGGGCAACTCCTAGAAATTTAAAAATAAAATCCCACACATTCCTGTTACTCAGGTAAACAGCATTATATGTTCATAGTTATGCCCCTCAGTTGCAATCAGAGAAAGGACACCCAAGTTTCGAGTCCCTGGCTGAATGTAGGAACAAGTATGAACACCTCCATCTGCTCAAGGAACTCAAGCCTGCACTCCAGGCACTGCAGGGTAAAGGGTAAATATCTATCTAAATGGTCCCAAGGTTAATCACAACTTCTGACCAATAAATGGCTTATGTAGATGCAGGGGAAATTCCTAGATAACTAGACTAAAAGATAAAAACAAGGAAAAGGGCTGAATATTCTGGAGAAATCAATTGACTTCACAGAATTCATCCAGCCAGAGCTATAAGTACACAAATGAATAAATAAACAAACAAGAACCCAGGTAGGGGAAAGGGAGAACCGGTATCCAGAGTCATCACATATTTATCCAAAATATCCAAGTCAGTTGTTAAGAACAAATTTTTGAGATATAAAAAAAAATGCAGAGAGAAAACAGCCAAGAAACCCAGCTTTGGAGAGGGCCTCAGTGTTGAACGACTCCAGGTGACTGGGATGAATGTGTTCAAAGAACTAAAGGAAACCGTGCTTAAGGAATTGAAGCACAAGGACAACTTACTGACCAAACACAGAGGTTATTAAAAAAAGAAGAGCATATTATATTTTACTACGTTTTTCTATTTATATCAAATGTCCAGAACAGGCAAATTTATAAAAAGTAGATTGGTGGTTGCATAGGGCAAGAGACGGAGAAGAGAGGGATAGCTGGTGGATATTGATGTGGGTTTCTTTTCTTGGAGATGAAAATGCTGTGAATTTTTATGGTGGTGATTGTGGTGAACTTAGATTATAAATGTAGTAAAAACCATTGAACTGTGTCCTTTAAATTGGTGAATTCTATGGTATTCAAGTTATATCTCAATAAAGACACTTAAGAAAATTAAAACCAACCAATCAAATAAAAACAAGAACAAGTTAAGGCAGTTGAGAAGAAGACCCCTGGGCCTAGCTCCTCAGGACTTGGGGTCCCTGTGGCTTTTGTCTCACTGGTATGGCAGTGGGGCCCTCTCCAGGCTGATGCTCTGGATTCTAGGGTTGAGGACAAAGCCCTAGTGGCTGTGTTTGGAGTGGAAACTCCCTGAGCTTTGTTGCCCTGAGGTCCTTCAGCAATGGGGACGTGGTGCCCTCACTGTGACCTGCAATCTCTTGGCTGAGACTTCAACAGACCAGGTCCAGGTCCTTTTTTGGTGTACGAGTAGCAGCAACAAGATCAGGAACTCCTTTTAGAGGCTGATGGGGCAGTGCTAGTGGCAGATGGGTGGCACCAGGCCAGTGCACTTTGTCCCGAAAACCACCATCCCACTCCACAAAGCCTTAGTTCCCATTTGTGCTGAGAGTCACTGCAGAGCCACCAGCTCTCCTCAGGGCTGGGGTTGTTTCCACAGCTGCTGTACAGGGTACAGGGAACAAGGAACAGGGGCCAGAGCATGGGTGTGAGTGCTCAGAGGGGGGCCAAGTGGAGCGGGATGTGCTCACCCAC
The DNA here is from genome assembly GCA_004027595.1 of Dinomys branickii. NCBI lineage: Eukaryota > Metazoa > Chordata > Mammalia > Rodentia > Dinomyidae > Dinomys > Dinomys branickii. The sequence goes on along the minus strand of PVLD010002355.1, from coordinate 115,344 downwards.
TCATGGAGGGGGGGGCATTTTTCTTAGCTGGCCCAATGACCCAGTGAGGGTCCTGGTCTATTCATGACTTTTTTAGGAGCAGTAAGACTGTTTGAGAGCGTCACTTTGCCAACCTAGGTGCTACCAGCTTTGCTATCTAATGCTGCACCCGGAGCAGACTGTGTTCACTGGTGATAGTCCTCATGCAGCTTAAAAGTCACCTGGATCTGCCACGCATGCCTTGACACACATTGTAACCAGGGCCTGACGCTGGGATTTCATGAGTGTTTATTACACAGCTCTGAGCTCACATCTTCTGGTGATCCAGGGATGGGGCTGCTGTGACACTTAAGGCCTGGCACCCCGTGTCACAGGGGTCTGTGGTGGTCACATTCAGATAGGATCCATGTGTGATGGGCAAGACTCCACCTACTTGGCCCATTTCCCACACCATGTACTCTCCCAGCCAAGTCTGAGTGCCGTCAGATCCTGCCACCCTCTGCATGAGGGCTCCTGGGATTGTGTCCATCAGCTACTGGCTCTTAGATGTAAAAGGAGGGTGGGCAACTGCAAGGGGACCCAAGTGATAGACACCACCAGCTTCCATGGGGCCTCTTTTCCACACTTTTGCAAGATTGAGATGCCTACAGCAGGGACAGGTGTCCCTCTGCAGACTGTGCGCCTTATGATCTGAGGCTCTCCAAGCCCCTCCTGCTGCTGCTTCACACTGACTGCGAGGATCAACAAGGCTACTCTTCCTGCAGTGGCCTCAAGGACAAGGGTGTCTTTCAGAAGTGGACACCACACTGCAAGTCCTTTACTAGGAAATATCTGGTTGACTCTTTTCTTCCTGCTGGCTTGTTTCCCTTCTGCAGCCCACAGTGCAGACCCAACCTGCCCCCCACCCTCTAGTCCTCCTCCTCCCTCTCTGCTGTCTCCCCATCTCACTGTGAACAGCCTTGTGTGCACAACCTGTCCACAGCTAGGCACCACATGGCAAGGTCACTTCTCATGCTGTGGGTGCCTCAACTCCACCCTGGTTCCTGCAGACACACAGCTAGCCCTGCAGGCTGTGTCTGGGCTCTTGTCTGCACGGGCTCTTGGGAGACCCAGCCCTCAGTGGTGCTTCCGGAGTGAGCAGCACCGACATCCCGGCTCTCCTGGCAGTGGGCACAGAGCAGAATTATCCCCTGGTGGCTCTGTGATTCAGCATTTGGCTCCTAGCAGCTGCTCCAGCCCTGAAGTCTGTGGCATTGGTCCCCACTGCAGCAATCCCAGTTGGGACCCATGGCCACATTCTACATTTACCTTTGGCCTGACACCAGCTCTGGCTGCCACTGTGTCCCTAGCCTCTCAGAGGGAGGTTTGCAGCAGAGATTCTGGGTTGGGAGCAAGGCTAGCCTGGTGGTATCTGCCAGGGACAGAAGCTGTGACCCTGAAGCCAGTGTGGACTGGGAGCCACCATCTCAGCACTGCAAGGATTTTCCCTTCTATGGCCAGAAGGGAGGACACTGTGCTTAGTGATGCCTTCCAGGTTGTCTCCTCCCTGACAGCCCCGATGGCCCTGAGGATTGGCCACCATGAGGTATATGACCTCTCTGGAGAACCTGACTGTGAAGGCCCCATGCTTCTCTGCACGTCAGGAAGCACTGACCATGGACTGTGTTTCTGTTGCTCAGCCGCTCAGTACAGATTCAGAACCTCATGCGAGGACAGCAGGTGTGGGGCCTGGGGAACTGGGATGATGGGTGCTGTGTCGGAGGTGGTCTCCTCTGGCTCACTGTCCCCATTGTCCAGTGCCTCAGCGAGGGATGGGATGATCTTGACCACGTTGTCCTGAAAGTGCACCTGTTTTTTCTTGGCCAGGCAGTCTGCAGGCTGCAGTTGCAGCTCAGTCATGGTGTTGGGGTGGGGCACACTGCCAGTTCCCCTGGCCCCCCACAGGAGGCTCTTCATGCGGGTGAAGAGGGAGCTGGATGTCCCTGTGAGTGCCCCGTGGAAAGTGTAGGTCTGTTCTGTGTCCCCAGAGTCCATGGTACTCACAGTGCTGCCTGAGGGATCTTTGTACTGCTCAGGGGTGGCCAGCCCCACAGCCCCACTCTTGGTCTTCTTGCGCTTGCTTAGCAGGAAGTAGGCAAGGCCCGTGACAATGAGCATGGAGCCTGGTGACATTAGGACAGGGATGAGACATCATGGAGCCTTTCCATAGCCCCACCCCCAGCAGCAGGGTGTCAGCAGGCGCAGGTCCAGTAGGCCCCCTTCCTGCCCTCCCATCCCTCCTACCTGGGATGGTCACGTGCCACACCAGTACTGGGTGGAGGAAGCAGGCCACAGACAGCAGCACATAGGCTACGAACTTCTGGAAGCAGCCCAGCCAGTGGGCCTTCTCCCTTGCCACATGGGCCAGTGACCCTGGCTGGCACCTGGGAAGGAGATGAGGTTAGCAAGGCCTGGAGAGCCGGGCACCCTGTGTTGCCTGGTTGCTGCAGTGACCCTAGCTGAACACCTCACCGGCTGGCTTCACAAAAACCTGGAGTCCTCACTGTGGATCCACAGTGAGGTGTTGCCTGGCTCCTTTAGAAAGACTGCCCACTCTCTTTGTGGTCAAGGGCAAAGGAAGGTGAGTGGGAGACACAAGGCCTCATGGGAAGTCAGCCGCAGAGGAAAGGTGAATGCATGGGGGCCACCTAACCCTCGGGCCCTGGCCAGGTAGGCTGTACCCAGTGTGGGGAATTTCTTTCTCACAGGCGTGTGGAACCATGGATGGGCTCCACGGCTAGCAGCACCAAGACCAGGATGGTGTTGGGGAAATGGTATGGTCCAGGGTCCTCTGCTGCAGCTGCCTGCTGCCCCCTGCTGGCCATATGTGCATATGTACACGCGCATGCCTGTGTGTGTGTGTGTGTGTGTGTGTGTGTGTGTGTGTGTGTTGGCAAAGCTGCCAAATACCCTTTCACACCACACCCACAATTCTTCCCCGGCCTCTGACAGTGGGTGCAGCCAGAAGGGCACAGGAGTCCCTGCTGCTATTCTAGACATGGCCTGGGTGGTGGGCAGAGCAGCAGGGCTCAGGGCCTGACTCTCTCCCTGACCACGTGGCACCTGGAGGTCTGGGCAAGCCCCTGATCATGCTGATGATGCCATCGGCCCCGGTGTCGGCTGGGCAGCAGTGAGGACTCAGCAGAGGCTCATGGCCCCTGAGCTGCCCTGGTGCTCATGCCTAGCCCTGCGCCCCGGGCTGGCCCTCCTGTGGGTCCTCATCCAAGGATGGCTGGATGGTGGGCCCCTGGGACTCTTCCTGCACAAGGACTCTGACTCCCGCAGATTGCAGAGAGACCAGCCCTAAATGGGTCTGTCACTTGGTTCCTTGGCTGTGATCAGGGCAAGGGAGGCGCTGAGCCCTCTCCCATTCACGCTGGCCAGAGGCAGGATTTTTGTACCATGGCCCCACAGGCAGAAGCTCTGGGACCTGGGTGGGTGTTGATAGGCCACATCTTGAGGACACTTACTTAAAGCAGATGGCCAGCAGCTGTGCCACGAAGTAGGCCCCTTCGCACACGGTGATAGCAGTGCCTGTGAACCTGCAGTGGGGACAGGTAAGGGTGGCCTCTGCATGGGCCTGTCTTCTGCCAGAACTTCCATCACCCAAACCACATCTCCAAGTGCTGCCCAGTGCCAGGGTCTGGTGGGAGGTGGTGTCACCAGTAGCAGCATCTCTACTGCAGTCACCAGGGCCAATGTCTATGCCTGGCAGAACCATGTAGACCAACAAACCCTGAACTCCTCCCTCTGTCCCATGTCCAGTCACTGGGAGCATTGGCTCTGTCTCTCAGATCCCCAGAGTCACCCCATCATCTCTATCCCCCTACCCAACATTGCCTATGCCCAGGCCAGCCTGGCTTTCTCCACCTCAGGCCGCGTCTCTGCTCCTGCCTGGTCACAACTAGCTGTTAGCTTCTTCTGACACAGAGTCTGATCTTACACCTCCCGATCCAGAGTGTCCATACTCCATACTCCCTGGAGTCAGATCTCCTGCACATGTGTGAAATCACAGACTCCAGCAACCCCTCCCTGGACTTTAGGTACCAGTACCTTGGGAAATGTTGCTTAAGTGTTTTTTTGGAGGGCCTCACTGGCCCATAAAACCAAAATCTCTCAGCATCCTTCCAACTTGTTCACAGACTTCCATATTCTCGGAATATGTGGGGGACTATTGGGTGCCTCAGGGCCTTTGCCCAAGCTTGTCCTTCTCTTAAGGCCTCTCCTTCCTCTTTTGTCTGTCTGGTAATGTGTTGTTTCTCTGTGCTGAAGCACATGACGAAAGTTACCCTCTGTGAACTTCAGGAGTGCCCTGGCCAAGCCCGATCCCTGGGTAAGTGCTCTGGGAATGTGTCACAGATGAATGAATGAGTGAAGGGTGATGCTTGCTGTAGGGGAAGACAGCTCAAGGACGTGGGTGTTGTCTGCTTCTGATCAGCTCTGTGACCATGAGTGGGGAGTTTAAACCTCTTGTGACTTGCTTTCCCCTCTATAAACTGAGGTAATTACAGTGCTTCATCTCTGTAAGTTGTGAGTTGGTGTTTATAAGGTTCCTGGGATTGTACTTGGCATATGACAACCACTACATAAATGTCAGTTAATCCTGCCCCCCACTGCCTCTCACCATGGGGTTGTTAATCTATACCCTCTCCCCTCTCTATGCCTCCTGCAGTGTCTACCCCGCTCTTAACCCTCAGTCTTAAAACAATAATAACTAACAATTCCAGCTTGATTGCTATGTGCCAAGTATAGTTCTGAAAGTTTTAGACCACTGACTCCCTTGGAGCAGGCAGCTCTCTTCCGATCAGCACTCTAATCTACAGATGAGGGTACCACGGCATGGAGAGCTCCGGCCCCCTGCTACGCTCACGTGGCTGGTCGGCAGCAGGAGCAAGACTTGGACCCAGCACTCAGACACCAGAGCCATGTGGCTAAGAAGCACATTAAGACCTATGCTTTGCAAAGACAGAGGCGGAGCCCAAGATTCTGCCTCCCGGGTCAGAACCCTATGCTGCCTCCTGGGGCAGAGAGGAGGCTGAAGCTGGAGAACCAAGTGGCTTGGGAAGATTTGCTGTCTGGTCCTAGCAGGATGTGACCTGTGGGGTTGAACGGCAGGGCCTGGAGGTTCAGGCTCAGGAGTAGAGGGTATGAGTCCTCTCATGACACATGGAGCAGTTAGAGAGAGACAGGGCCAGGTGGGTGGCATCTGCATTCATGCCAGGGCCTCACAGAGCTCAGCCCAGAGGCCAGGGTGGACGGTGTGGATGGCAGCAGAGCAAGACAAAGCTACCTGGGGCAGTGGGGACTTCAGGCTGGCCCAGGGCAGGATGTTGGGGTTGAGGGTAGGGAGTCAGACTCGGCAGCCCGCACTGGGCCAAGGTACCTGTGCTCCATGGCTTGGTGGCAGCGGTATGGATATTCGAGGGCAAAACCCAGTGGTGGGAAACGTGCTGTGGACTGAGGCGGAAGGAGCCGCTGAGGTCTTCAGAGAGACCCATGCATGGAGGTGCAGTGCAAACACAGCAAGGAGGCTGGCCTCTGGGCCCAAGGCCGGCAGAGGTGCTGCAGTGGGTAAAGCTGCTCAGGACCCAGCAGCCACTGCGGTATAGCAGCCATGTGGGTCAGGGAGTGGAAGACACAGCCCAAGACCCCACAGGCCACTGCAGCTCTCACCTTGGAGCCCTTGGGCATCGGGGGGGGCGGCTGGAAAGAGCAGCTTCCTTCACAACCAGGAGGAGACAGCCAGGAGGCCCTTGGTATGGGGACTCCAGGTCTGACCCTGGACATCACTGTGCCCTGGTCTCCTTCCTGTAAGGGGCAGCTTGTGTTCAGAGGAGAAAGGACAGGGCTGTGGAACCTGGGCCTGCTGCTCAGAGCCTGCTGGTGTGGGTCACTACCTGCTCCCTCTGAATCTCTCCCTCTGCACAACCAGACCAGTGTGTCCCTCTCCTAAAGACTGGGGACCATCAGAGTTAAACGAGGTGATGCAAATAAGACATTGAGTTACACTTGGCATGCAGGAGACCTCAAATCTACATCCCATGACCCTACCCCACCTTCCAAATAGGAGCTCTGTTTAGGCTTCCTGAATAAAGAGATGATTAAAGGCCTGCATGGGTGGGTGGGTAGAGAGATGGACAGGTAGGTGGATGGATGGGTAGAAGAGTGGATGGGTGGGTGTAGATAAGTAGATGAATGAGTGGATGGATGGATGGATGGATAAATGGATGGATAGGTGGATGAATGAGTGGATGGATGGATAGATGGGTGGGTGAATGAATGGATGAATGAATGGATAGGTGGATGGATGGATGGATGGATGGATGGATGGATGCATGAGTGAATGATTGGGTGGATGGAGGTATAGTTGGTTGATTTAAGGGGTAGTCTGTCTATACTTTATGGGATAGTCTGTCCAGGCTATCCTAGAAGCCTCCTGGACTCCCCGCACTCTGGGAGGGATTCAGTACCTCTGAGTCATGGACAGGTGTGGGGCGAGTGGGTAGCCCTGCAGTGGGGAGGGCTGGGTGCATGTACTCACAGCAGATAGAAGGCCAGGCTTTTGAACTGTCCCCGGAGAAAAGTCTCAGTGCCCACGCTGATCAACACTGAGGGGTGAGAGGAGAGGCAGAGTTGTCTGGGTGCCCATACAGTGGCAGTGCCCTGCAGAGGCCCTTGGCTGTGGGAAGCCATCTCCTGGAGCTGAGATTGGTCATTTCTTCTCCATGGCTCCAGCAGCTGGGGCTGGGAAGGCACAGGAGAGCCCCAGGGGCCAACCCTTGTGTCTCTGGGGAGTAGCTTGATGGTGCCAACACCCCTGAGTGCCCCCTGCTTTTGACATGCAGCTGTCCTGCACACATTGTCCTTCCAAGATCCTCACTGTCCTGTGCTCTGTGGCCAGGCTTGAGTGTGTGGCAAGGGAAGACCCATGCCATCCACCCTCTCTGCGCTGGTGGCCAGAACAGCCTCAATGTCTCTCGTGGACCAGGCAGCTTTATTTCATACCCATTCATAGCTCTGGGCCTGGTACTGACCACACCACCAGGTCCTCTCCCCTCCCTTCCTTTCCTGCACTGGTGCATGCACTGGAACCCTGACCCCTCCTCTGGCCGCTCCTCATGGGGACCTCAGCCAGCACAGCTCTGACTTGTCCAGCTGGGGTTGAGGATGCCACAGGGACAGTGTGTGGCCCTTGTGCAGACTTCTCTGACCCATGTGGTCACATCAGTGTTTCTCTCTGGTGACACTGTTGTGCATATGCCCCACCAACCTTGCTCCAGAGAGAGCCAGTGTCCCCTCATCCGAGTCCTGGCCCTTCCTCTGACCGCAGGGACACCCTGTGAGCTCCCCTCTCATGTCCCACTTGGAAGCCCTATAAGCAGGGAGGAGCCACCTATACCCCACTGTCACTTCTAGCAGCTCTTTGGGAGAGGAGGGCCAAGACCCTCAATGTAGGCAGGGATGGGGCCGTAGTGCTGTCTGAGTGCTGGACACAGGGCTTGGGTTTCCTCCTGTGCCACAAGGTTAGTGTGCCAGGCACCACGCACTCCACCGCAGGTCCTGCTCTGCTGCTGATGCTGGGAAGGGCTGTGACAGTGACTATTCTCTGCCCACCAGGGCGTTGGCCTTCTCACTGATGAGTGTCTCAGAGCACACAGATACAGACACAGATACACATACACACACACACACACACACACACACACACACACACACAGGTCATCCAAGCCCCTGGTCTTCCCGTGTCACAGAGGGGCACAGTAAAGCTCACGACCTCCACCACATTACTTGTGCTGGGAACAGAGGATGCAGAACCCAGCCCAGGGTCTTCAGGCTCTCAGATCTGGGCCCTGTATCTTCCACTCACCAGAGGGTGAGTGTGAGCATTTGCAGGTGCATGTGTGCTATGCAGTCAAATGCCGCTTACCCAGCACTCACCATACACCCTGCCCTATCATAGGCCTGACATTTATTAACTCATCTGGTCATTGCAACAGTCACCCCCATTTTACAGCAGAGGAAACTGAGGCACAGACAGTAACAGCCAACCAGCCAACCAGCCATGGAGGCCTAGGTCACATGCTGTATTTCAATCTCACATTTTCTAGTTAATAGCTGAGTTGCTCTGTCTTCGCAGGACTCAGTTTCCCCATTGTACCTCTGGCACAGAAGGGCTGTAAGGATTTGGTGAGCATCACACAGGTATGCAGTGAAGTCGCTTAGTTTTTGGTAAGAGGGGGCCACCCTGCTTATAGGAGGACTCCCCACCCAGGGGTGGGGCCCAGGCTTCAGGAAGGGCCTCTGACTCAGGGCCAAGGGGAGAGCTTTTGCCTTCTCTGGGTGGCAATGGCCATGGTCTTGGCCAAGCTGTGTGGGTCTGGATCTGGGAGCTCCCCAGCTGAGCCAGTCTCTGCCTGTCCCAGAGGTGCCACCACACACTTGAACTGCAGAGGCCCTCCATGTGCATCCTGTTCAATCTACACATCTGGGCAGGAACAGGCAGCCCTGGTATTCATGAAACCCAACAGGTCCCTGGGTGCAGCACCTGCCCAGGATTATGGGGGTGCAGGGAGAAGACAGAGTCTCAGAGTGAGTGCCGGTGGTGGCCACAGGTCCCTGGTCCCAAGCAGACATCAGAGAGTGGCAGAGATAAGGATGGTGTGGGTTGCGAGCACTTTCCTGGGGCTTTGTGAACTCTAGAGGGGAACTTGAAGAGGAAGCCTCAAGCTGGTCCCGAGAGTGGAGCCCTGCACTCCCCAAGCCCAGCTGTGGAAGGGTTTGCAGTGTGCAATAGCCCAAGGCAAGAAGCCACCCCTCAGTGCCTCCCTGACCCTGGCATCCATGGCCCTACTGATTATCGGAGAGCCCAAAGCTGGGGTCTGCTGGGGCTGCAACCTCAAAGGATCTGAGGTCCCCTTGGTGCCAAGGGGTGGGGAAAGCACAGGGCTGCCCAGGAAGTGCCCATCTGAGCCTGGAAAGAGAGTCCAGATCCAAAATCAGAGAGATGCGGGGGGGGGGCAAGATGCAGCCTCAGTGCTTGGGGACGGACCCACATCCTTTGCCCTGTGACCACGTGAGGACCCATACCTTTGCACTAAGGCAAAGTTGTTTCCTGTTCCCTGTATCTGGGCTTTGCAGTAGGACTTGCTTTAGACCTCGGGATGCCACCAAGCATGACGCAAACAGACGTTCAACAGCTCCGTCCGGAGCCACCACCTTGAGCACACACCTGGGCTAGCCTGCCGGAGCATGAGGTACTCACAGAGTAGGGCCACCCTTTCACCCCAGCCAGCGCCAGTCTGGAGAGGCTGTCTGACACCCCCAGAGATGCGCAGTCCACCTACCACAGCACTGAGCCCCACTTGTTCCCCTGATGTGAGAACAGCAAAGTTGTGGCCTGTAAGCCACGGAGGTCCGGCAGTGTTTATACAGCACAGATGACGTCCCATTTAGGATGGCTTCATTGAGGTGCACTTAACCTGTACACACTGCACTTACATAAAGAGCAATTTGATGAGCAGTGATGTTTGTCCATATGCATACAGCCGCCTCTGCCATCAGGAAAGTGAGCCTCCCCCCAAATTTCCTGCTGTGGTATCATTGTACCCTTACCATCCCAGCCTTCTGTGTTGCTAGAGAGAAGTCTGTATTTTCCACCAGTCTAAATCAATGGAGTCAAGAGTATGTATAACACTCATCTTGGGCTGTCTTCCTCCAGCACAATTACTTCAGATTCACGCATGCCATGGCATTTGTCTGAAGGTCACACCTCTCTCTCTCTCGCTCGCTGGGTGGTACTCCATGGGAGGACAGGCCTGATTGCTTCCGACTCACCTACATGTGGCCACATGGGTTGCCACTATAAACGAGGCTACAATGGTCACTTGTATTGCTTTTCGCAGGGCTACATGCTTCCTTTGCCCTTGAGTAGCTGCTTTTCAGTGGAAGAGCTGGATCTTACAGCAGGTGTAAGTTTACCTTTTGAGAAACTGTCCAACCTTTTCCAAAGTGATCATACCATTGTGTATTCTGCATGAGAGAGTTTCATACCCTCATCCACACAGCAACCCTTGGTTTGGGGGCAGCCTGTTCATACCAGCCCCTCTAGTAGGTATGCAACAGCACCTTGTGGGGGTCTGATTGCATTTTCCTAATGGCTAATGATGGGGACATCTTTCCACATACTTATCTGCCATCCTATTCTTCTTCATTGGCTTTAATTTTCATTGTCCTAATGTAATTTGAAGAGAAAAGTCTTAAATGGTGGTGGTATCCAATGTATCCCTTCTTTTATGGATTGAACTTTGTGTCTAAGAAATCCCCATGTAACCCATCCCTGAATTTCATCCTATTATCTAGGACTTTTGTAGTTTCAGGTTTTACATGTAGGTTTATAATCCATTTTGAGCGTTTTTGGGGTATATGGTGCAAATTATACACAGAAGTTCACTGGTAAATGAACATTCAATGTTCCACCATCATTGGCTGTCAAAAGTTACACTTACCACACCGAACTGCCTCTGCGCTTTTGTCAAATTCTGTTATTTACAAATATCCAGGGTTATTTCTGGGCTCTCTTCTGTCTCATTGATCTGTTTGTCTTTCTTTGCGTTAATCTTCACCCATCTTGGTTTCTTTGCTTTAAAATAAGACTTAAAATCAGGTCAATATTAACCCTCTGTTTTTTTTTCTAGTTGTTTTTGCTATATTAGATCTTTCACATTTCCATGTGAATTGTAGAAACAGCAGTCAATTTTCTCAATCTCAAGCTTTCTGGGATTTTGATTGGGACTACATTAAAGCTTTTAACAATATTAAGTCTTCTGCTCCATGGAAAAAATACATTTTATGCATTTATTTATAATTTAGGTCTTCTCTGCTTTGTGATTTCTCAGCAATGCCTTTTGATTTCTAACATACAGGTTTTTAAATATATCTCTTGTCAGATTTATCAGTTTCATATTTTTGATGTAACTGAATTGTATTTAAATAGTTTCATTTTCTATTTTTTGCTGGCATGTGGAGATGCAACTGAACGTTGTACAAACATTCCTCATTTAACAACTCACCTGTTTAAAGACAGGTCACACTTATAACTGGAGAGCTCTGCTTAGACTTAACCCCCACCAACTGGACTTATGATCTGTCTTTTTTTGTATAGTTCTTACATCTTGTTTATCGAGCCTCCGTTTCTTTTTTGTACAGTACACCTTGTGTATTGTACACACTGATTTGCTGATTGTACTATGCCATACAGTACAGTTTATGGCAGGGGGGGCTGGGGATATAGCTCAGTGGAATAAGCGTCTGCCTAGCAAGCGCAGGGTCCTGAGTTCGATCCCCAGTACTGCCAAAAAAAAAAAAAAAGTGATAAATTTAAAAAAAAAATGGGGCTGGGGATATAGCTCAGTGGAATAAGCGCTTGCCTAGCAAGCGCAGGGTCCTGAGTTCGATCCCCAGTACCGCAAAAAAAAAAAAAAAAAAAAGAGATGCACAGTTTATGGCAGGTTCATGTTCTGAGATACACTAGAGTACTGCATGTGAGAATCATGCAAATAAAAGTAAAGTCATCATGTTGGAGTTTTCTTTGACCATTTCATTGTCTGAACTTGCAATGTACATACTATATACAATGCCTCATTAGCAACCAATTCATGTAATAACGGTTTTGGTAATGCAACTCAGTTGTTACACAAGGATTGTCTGTACGTTGATTTTGTCTTCTACAACCTTGCTAAGTTCTTTATTAGTTCTAGTAGCTCTGGAGTTAGAGTCCAGCAGATTTTCTGCAGATGATTAAGTCATCTGTGAGTAGAGCTTTTCTTTTTACTTTTCAGTCTATGTGCATTTTGTTTCTTCCATTGCATGGATGCCCTAGCTAAAAGGCCCTGGGCAGTGGGGTGGAGCATAGTGACAGTGGATGGTCTTTCTTTTTTCACAAATTTTGGGAGAAAGGCATGTTGTCCTCCAGTGTAACTATGCTTTTTGTATATTGTTATGGTTTTGACCTAAAATGTCCCCTAAAGCTTCAGGCGCTGCTCGGGGTGGTGATTAGTTTATGTGGCATGGTAGCTGACTTGCTGCTAAGACGTTGGGTCTGGTTCTAAGAGGTGGACATGTGGGTGTGGCCTGAATGGGTCTGTCTCCCTTCCCCGCTCCTCCCTATACTTTCTGCTTCCTGTCCACCATGAAGTGAGCAGCTTGTCCTCTGCCAGGCCCCTCTGCCATACTGTTTCTTACTGGGGGCCATGGAACATGGGCTGAAATAAGAACCGAAATAAACCTCTTTTCATTTTGGGTATTTTGTCCCAGTGATGAGGGAAGTGGCTGAGACATAGATTTTAGGTGGCAGATGTTTCCTTCTGTTGATAACTTGCTTATGTTTTTATCGTGAAAGAACACTGGATCTTGGCAAAAGATTCCAGGGTACCACGAAGGTGATAACAGCCTTTCTTGTTTAGTTTGTTAATATGGTGGCTTTTGACTATGATAACAAAATACCACGGGCTGAATAGTTCACAGACAGCAGATATTTAGTTCTTATCATCTTGGAGGCTCAGAGGTCCAGGATGGGGTGCTAGCTGATTTGTCCCCTGAGCTCACTTGCTCACAGAGGGCTGGATTCTCACTGTGACTCAACATGACAGAGAGTCCGGGGGACCTTCACAGGCCTTGCAAGAACTCCAACATATGAATTTCAGGGGCATACAAGCATGCAGTTCATAGTGATTTTCAAATCTTAAATCACCTTTACATTTTGGTGGTAAATTCCTCTTGGTTGTGATATATTATCAATTTTATATATTTGTTTGCTAAAACTGTTTAGAATGTTTGATTCTTTGCTGATGAATGATAATTAATCCATGGTTTTTTGTTTCCTTCTTTTTCTCTCTTTCTTCCCTCCCTCCCTCCTTCTTTTTCTTCTTCTCTTTCTCCTTCTTCTTTCCCTTCTTCCTCTTCCTCTCCTTGCCCTCCTTCTCTTCCTCCTCCTCCACCCACCCTCCTTTAGTTCTACACCGCTGGGAATTAAACCAAGATCCTGTCCACTGGGCTACATCCCCAGCCAATTTTCTACTTTTTATTTTGAGACTGTTTTGCTAAGAGCCTAAATTTCCCAGACTGGGCTTGACTTTCTAATCCTCCTGTCTCAGCCCCTCAGACTTCTGGGGTTCAGGCCTGTGACCCCAGGCTGGGCTTTGTTTATAGTTCTCATGTTACAATTTTGTCCAAAGTTTTGGTATCCAGGTAAATGCCAATTTTATAAAATGAACTTCTGGAAGAGTCTGCATAGCACACATGTTCTTTCTTCCTCAAGCTCCGTGGTTCCCCTGTGAGGCTGTCTGGGCGGGTCCATGAACTTGTTGGGGTTACAGAGTTTAGACAGAGGGATTCCCCAGGCTGGCACAGCTTCTTGAAGCTGCTGAGTGTGTGAACCCCAATACCTTAGCAACCTCCTTGTGAGGCCACAGGGAAGTGTCCTTTAGCCCTGGAGTCAGGGATGCCCAAGCATTCGGTCCTTGTTCTCTCTCACTGTTCAGAGTGGGTGTGTCTTCTTTCTGTCCCCCACAGCAGTGTTCCCATGCCAGAAGACTGAGCACATGTCCACCCAGCATGAGCCATGCTTCTGCACCCACCCTGCCACCATGGGAACACATGTCCCACTAGCTAAAATTTCCTTTATATCCCTCTTTACAAGGCCAAATAGGACTCGGACAGTTTTAAAGGAGCCATCAGCCGTTGGAAAGCAGGACAGGGCTACCCTCCTCCTTCCCATTAGCTCACTATACTCAGTGTATAAATACCAGGTTTCTGTGGGCTCAGGACTCAGGGGAGATGTTCTGGGGTCAGGCTCTTACAGCTCAGCCCCTGCTCCTTCCCAGCCTCCCGGCCCTTGCTGCCCGGCTTTCTCCCTGTGGTCTTGTTCATCCTGTGCAGTCCCTGTGCCCCACATGCACCTCTGGGATTGACCTAGGCAGGGTGGGGGCTGTGTGGGCTGTTGGCAATTAACCCACTGTTTGGTTGGACCCAATAGTTGTCCCTGCCCTGTAGACAGGAAATTGAAGCTTATAGAATTCAGGAGATATGTGCAGGGCCACATGCCAAGTGCAGGGAGGCACACTCACCAGTACACATGCAGCTCTGCCACTGGGATGTGCAGTCCCCAAGCTGCTTCCCTGGTCATTGGGCACAGCACCCTGAGGCTGAGGTCATGCTGAACATAGATGGCACAGAGACCAGCAAGTGTTTGCCCACTCAGTCAGTTGCAAGCAGAGCTCTAGATTCGTGTTCTGAACATAAGAGGGAAGGAAAGGAATGCTTGAACTACGGCCTGCGGCTCTCAGTGGGAGGGAGATTCTGTTTACTCATCCGGCTGATCAGATCAGGAAAGACAAACAGCCATGGTCACCACAAAGATTGGAAACAAAGCAAAGGCCACAAGGTCTCCACGAGACATCAATCCCCAGCAGGGAGTTGGCATTTAAGAAGTGGTCATGAGGTTTACACATGCATGCATGTGTGTGAAATTAGCATGCAGGGCCCAAGACATTCGCTTCAGAAGCAACTGCTTCCTGGAAGGTTTTGAACAGGGCCAAGGTCGGGCTATGCATTTGCTGTGACCTTTAGGAAAGGCAGACCTGAGCTATGGGGGTTGCTTTTACCCCCATCTGTATGAATAAGCACTGCATGTGGGGCTGTGGAGAATGCGGCTGCCTCAATGCCATGCAGTCAGGTAATGGTTCAAATCCTAGAACAAAACAACCCCAAGCAGTTCCAGCTGACCCCAAGCCCCAGACTCACTGGTGGGGCTGCTGCTTGTTCTACCTGGGCTCTTCCCGGGTCCTCTCGTGCTTGAGAGCTCCCATGTTGCTGTCATGGGGTGACGCATCATGGAGTCCCTACCTGCATTTGGCTGTGGGAACTCTGTCAAACCAACAGCCATCCTGAGCCTCAGTCTCCCCACATGTAAAGTGGGCTTGTGCTCGGCACAGCAAGCATCTGCGAGCTATGGCAAGACAATGACTCTGAAGCTGTCTGCAGTTGGACCTATGACTATTCCTTCTGGAGATGTGTGAGATTCTTGCCTCTCGGCTTCCTGTCACAACACCTTGAGCCTTGTGCGCCATCTTCCGACCCTCAGTTTCCCCCATACAGTAGGAGTGAGTGTGTATAGGATGCTGCTTTAATACAGGCAGAGCCTGCATTTAAAGCCATAGCATATAGTGTGGCCCCCAGGAAAAACACAGAACCACATTGCTGTGATCAGCTGCCGCCACCCTAGCAGGGCGGGAAGAGTGAAGCAAAGTCCCCGGAGGTAGGTGTGCTGGCACAGGTCTGCAATCTCAGCACTGTGAGACTGAGGCAGGAAAATTTCAGGTTCAAGCTCAGCTTGGGCAATTTAAGGGCTCAGACAGACTCTGGCTCAAAATTTAGAAAAAAAAGTTGTTTTTAAAGGGCTGGGGATGTAGTTCAGTGAAAGTTCCAGTACCACAAAAGAAAAAAAACGCCACTGGGTGTGGCAAGGAGAAGCCTAAACACCAGGGTGGTGCTGCTAGATGGGCCTTGCCACGTGACGGAGGAGGAGGGTCTGGGCCATTGAATTCAGCAGTTAAACCCATGTCCCAGGTCTCTCTCCTGACAGTCCCCAGCCAGACCAGTCCCAGGCAGAACTGCCCAGGCAGAGCTTGTGCTCTCTTGGTGTCTGTGCCTGATGTCAGGTGTGCCTGGGGGGCACCGTGGGAGTGACAGGCAGGTGGCATTTGCAGGGGATATTCATTCCATGTGACACTTTTCAGGGTGGCAGCTTCTAGGATGGTACTGGGCCACATCTCAGCAACAAGGGCACCCAGAGGTCACACATGTAGATATGCGCGCATGTGCACGCGCACACACACACACACATGTCCACACACACATACCTGCGCACACATATAGGTACACACCCACTGCTTCCCAGGTCAAGAAGGGACGCCACAGAGCCCAGTGCAGGCATAGCCAGGGAGTGTCTGTGATGACCTGCAAGCCTGTGACTGCTCCAAGCCACAGAATTTCCTGACTTTACAACCTGGGCTGGGCACAGTCTGCCTTATACCTGCTCGCCCTGGTTTAGCACTGGCACTACCCCATCTGTGCCCCAGAAGCACATGAGTTGTGGGCTGGACCTCAGCATGGGCTGTGATGCCTGTGGGTAACTGTGTACTCTAAGGAGTGCCATCCTGAGAGACCGGCTACAAGGACATCCCAGTGAGTGGCACCTAGCATCTGCTGGCAGCCAGGATTCTGTGTGCAGGGGCCAGGGAGGGCTGGTACTAGGGATCCTTGGGTCACATGTCTTCCCAGCCCCTGGGACACACACTCTTCACCTGCAGCGTCCTGGCCACCTTGGGTACCATACCCCTGGTTTTTTGCAAAGTGCCAGCTCTGTCTAAAGTCTTCTTTCCTCCTTAGCAGCAGTGCCCTGACAATGAGGCCTGGACTTTCCAACAGAGGATTTCAGCAAAAAAAAGAGGCTTAAGGGAGGAAGGAATTTGCAAATCTTATATGCTGGAAACAGGCCAGGTATCCAGGATGCAAGAGGGAACTTGAGACCCAGGAGGTACCACCACCCTCCTTCTCCCACCATCCTCCAGCACTCAAGAGCCCACAAGGTTCCCTGAAAGCCTGGCCATTAGAAAGCGATGAGAAGGCCTATTTTTAGCCTGGATCTGGTCTTGAAACCAAGTGGGAGATCCCCCTCTGCATTTCCAGCAGCCTTGGCACAGAGATAAAGCTGTGGTTAAGAAGTGTGGTGCAGGTATGGGGGTGGGGTTTCAGACCCTGAGGCTGCTTGATATAAATGGCCTCTTGACCTGTCTTTTCTCAATCCATTAGAAGGACGAAGGTTTACATCTCACACAGCTTCCTGTAGGGACCTGGCCTGGCTCTGTGGGGTGTGGCTGGGGCTTCTGGCAGCCAGGAAGGGCAACATGTACTTATTTGGAATTTAGGGCCTGGGTCACTGGTAGGTGCTAGTGACAGTGGCAGAGCAGGACTCGAACCTTTTTGTGAATGCTGGTCCAGTTAGTGTTCTTTACCCAGGCTGGCCCAGGGGTCCTCAGTGACCATCCTCATGCATAGGTGACATGGTGGCTCTGGAGGTAGCTGGGCAGCTCACTTTCCTACCCCAGGATGTGGGCAGGGCTCGGGAAAGCTCAGGGCTAGGGTTCCAGGCTGGCTGCCAGCACAATCTTGGGTAAGGTCAGTGCTCCTACTGGAACTCAGTGGTACAAGTGGTTCCATCTTGTCCCTGGAGGGTGGGGCGAGACCCTCTCTGTCGCTCTGCCACCTTTGACTCCTGATCTATGTGCCCTGGAATTGGTCCTGGTCCCCTAGCTCTGAGCCTGACCTGGGGCCTCACTCTTGGTTCTTAGCTGTGCATAGCTCTGCATCCTTGGTGTGCCAGCACACTGGCTACAGTCTAACCTGGTGGTCAGAAAGTGTATGTGGCAGCCGCGGCAGCGGCTCCTCCAAGGCCACACATTCAGGGGAAGCCAGGGTCAGGGCTTGGACTGGGGTTGCTGGCATCCAAACTGGTGACCTTCCTGACCCAATAAGCTTTTGCTGGGAGGCTCTGATGGCCGTGTGCCTCTTCCTGGATCCAAGGGACGTGGGCCAGAGCAGAGACTGGGAGCTTTGTTTCCTTGTGTCCCCAGTACACATTCTGCCCCTGGGGACCAGCAAAGGGGGCTCTGCCTAGGGGAAGGACATTCTGTGCAAACTGTCTGCAGCCCTGCAGGAAGAGAAGGGGACCAGCCCAGGGCCTCTTCATGCCAGAAGCCTATGTGTGCTCCTGTCAAGTCCTATGGGACACTGGGCCTCTAGGGTGCTCCAGTTAGCTCTGGGGTGTGTCCAGCCTGTGTCCCCAGGGCAGAGCTACTCCGCGGTGGGTGGGCATTCTCACTCCTCATGGACCTTCTCCATAAAACAAGCACAATTTACTCAGCCATTTTCCCCCGTACACAGGCAGGCATGATGCTCTGTTTGCCTTTTGCACCTTCAGGTAGGAGTCCTACCTCCATCCCACCCTCCAGGAGGTGGAACCCAGAGCTGTCTCCTCGGCAGATAAGGGTGCTGAGGGTCTCCAAGGGTCTGCTCGGCTGCTTGGCTGCTCAGAGGTGGGCCCTCTGTCTGCTTCTTCACAGGGCAGAGCTCTCTAGGGGAGCCGGGAAAGAACTGGAGGACAGGGAGCAGGCACCGGCAGCCGGGCCCGGTGGGGTCTTACCTGCTGCAGTGGTGATGCCCAGAATCCGGCAGGTGTATTCCAGCCCAGTCCAGAACATCCAGAGCTTCATGGTGGGGGTGTAGGCAAGTCCAGCGGGCAGGCAGCAAAGGCTCTGGCCCAAGGATGCTTGGGAGGACTGTGTGTGCAGGCAGACAAGAGCTGCGCCTGCTGGTGGGTCCCTGAGCAGAGCCCTGCCTACCCCAGCCAGTCCTAGCCACCGTAGCCCAGGAGGTGTGAGCTCTGTTGGGAGGGTCAGGTGCACAGCTTAATCATTACCTCAGAAGAATGCCCTGGCCTGGCCCTGAGCCTCTGGCCCAGCAGCCGGCTGATCAGGCTGGTTAGGGCTGGGCTGCAGGAGCCTGGAGCTGGCAATGAACCATTTCTGGCTAGGAGGAAGAAGCCACAGAGAGAGGAGCTAGGCCCTTCCTTAGCAGGCAGTGCCACCCAGAAATTCATATCTGGGCCACACATCTGCTGGACCAGGGGGCTCAGAGGAGACCACCGGTGCCCATCCAGTTGTGTGAAGGTGGGAGAAGAATGAGTCTGTAAATTACGCCTAGAAAAAGCTCCTGCTGGAGTCTGAGCTCTGAAGCTTTTCTAGCTTGGTGGATCCAGACTCTGAGCAGGCAGGGGCTTCGCTCAGTGCACACAGGGACCGTCCTTCACCTCCCACACATACTAGTGACATGGGAGGGGAAATCCCTGCTGTTCCTCCTGAGGGGAGCTGCTGTGTCAATAATTAACGGGGTGACCTTGGGAACCAAAGGCATCAGTGAGCCTTGGTAACTGCAGAAAATGAATGGAGGTGCTGCTGGGTAAGGAGGCTCAGTATGTGACCCGGGGCCATTCTGGATGCTTCTAATATTGTTAGTTCCCACCTGACTAACAGGTGCAGTGGACAGGAGGGCAGCCAGTTTTAGTTCTCCTGCCCAGTGCTTCAGCAGAATCTGTTCTCCTCTGTGCATGAGGGTCCAGCAAGGCAAGCAGCAGGTCTGTGAGTCAAGCCCACCGCCCTGATGGTAAGGGAGGCCGGCGCCACCCGGCCCTTTCTGGGTGAAGCGCGGTCGTGGGGAAGCGTCTTCCACAGCACTTGCAGCGCCGCGGGTTCAGTCGGTTCCCACCTCTCTGCGTGTGTTTCTCCCCTTGAGCAGTTCAAGAACCTCTGTGCTCTTTGGTCTTCAGGGTCAGCGTTAGAAATGTACTCTTTCATGCTTAACATGTGTGAGGCCCCGGCTCAGATCCCCAGCATCATACACACGTACACCACATACGCACAGCGCATATAACGTATACACCAGTACACACACCACACACCACACATACCTACCATACATGCCACATACCATACATACATGCGTACACGCATCACATCCATCATACATCACACACATCACATATATACAACACACAAACAACACACGCAACACATATCACATAACGCAGACACCATACATATCACTCACCACACACATATCACGTATACGCCATATAGCACCCACCATACAGATACATACACCACACCACACACCACACACATACACCATATACACCACACATACCACATACCACACACACACTGCACATATCAGACACCACACACACCACATATAACATACGCACCATGTACACACACTGTACACCATACACACATGCATACACACACTATATACTATACATCACACATGTCATACACCACACATGCCATACAACACATATACCGTATACACACACCATACAGCACACACATATACCACACACCATACACCATACACACATCATACACCAAACATACACTGCATACCACATGCACACACCACATACCACATACTACACACACCATACATATCACACAGCACACACATATCACATATACAACTTGCATCACAGACCATACAGACACATACACCACATCACATACATATACCACATACACCACATATACCACCTACTACACACACAGCACACAGCACACACCACATATCGGATATAACATATACACAATATACACATACCATACATATCATACACCACACACGACACACACAACACATACCACACACACCATACAGCACACACATATCACATACATACCATGAAGCACACAACATACAGATATACCACATCACACACATATACCACATACACCACCATACCACCTATCACACACACTGCACACATCACATACCACACATATATCACATATACACCAGACAGCACATACCACACACACACACGCACACACACACACACACAGTATGGTTCTGTTCTGGTGAGGTCCTTGGTCTGGACCTTGGGGTCACAGGAGGTCCCTAAGGAGGACAAAGGGAAGCTTGACTCACCCCCTGCCAGGGTGCAAGTGTGCTGACTTCCATCACAGAAAAGGAATTTCAGGACTCATCAGGGGGAGACAAAAAGAGGTATCCTGGGCAGGATTTTAAATCTGCACTCAGAGAAACACAGTGTAGCCTCAGAGAGGGACCCATTCGGGTATTCATGGGACTCGGGTGGGGATCTGTGGAAGTGCTGCTCCACAGAGAGGATTTGACTACAGATGCAAGGTGGTGGCCCTTCCTCAAGGCTGGGTGACGCCACCACAGCTGGGGGAGCGCGGCCCACCCCCAGGGGAAGGCCCAGGTCTCAGAAGGATGGGGCAGTCCATCACAGGGGAAAAGGAGGGAAACGGAACACCCTGTGTCTTTAAGGCCCTCAGGAATTTTTGACTGTCCCGAACCTGTAATTTTCTTTAAAAGCACAATTTTAAAATTATGATTTTCCTTATCTCTATCTATCCTATTTCTCCTGCCTTGCTTCAGTTTGACATACACTTTGTATGGATTTTTAGGTTTGTGGACTGTTTATTAACAGGCTTTTACTGATTCTGACCTTCGCAGCAAGCTGTGATGTGTTCTGACACTCTGCACCGCCCCCCCAGGTGCTGTTCTGGGGCTCGCGGGCACACACTGAGTTGAGGAAAGGGAGCTGCAGGGCTGGGGCAGCACCTGGTGCTCCACGTGCTTCTTCACGATCCCTTTTCACCCTTTTCTCTGAGCAACTGGAAGGTCTGACTGCCCACAGTGTTCACTTGCTGCTTCTTAGTCACCAGCAGCAGGCTTTGTGTGGCATGTGACCCCTCCGGGCCTCGCTCAGTGGCCGCACTGGTCACGGCCCTGCACTGGTCATGGCCCTGCACTGGTCATGGCCGCCCCCTCCCTAGGCACTGCATAGGGTTGAGCATGTGACCCAGTATGGCCTGACTGGCCTGCCTGGGAGGTAGATGTGCTCATGGACCTCACGGAAAGTACCCCTGTTGCACAAGGGGCTGGAGGACAGGGACATCTCCTTCCCCTTGGACCCTCCTACTGGGAACAGCTGTCCCACAGTGAGGAAGGTCCAGGATGAGAAGGACATGGCCCATGAGAGGACAAATACAGCTAACTGGGAGCTGTTGGGGCCACCCACTCCCTGCAGCCAGCGTGTACATAGATTCTGGTTACAGCAGAAAGCATTTGTCCTACAGGCAGCATGGCCTGTGTCTGGACCTATCTCGCCAGGCCTATTGCTGAGGGAGAGACGTTTCCCCCTGCCCTGGCTCAGGGCAGACTGAGAACTAAGAAGCCTGGGACTGCCCCTGAGGAGGGCTGAGGGGGCAGTTGCAAGCTGCCAGAAACCACAAGGCAGGGTGTCTCCACCCTGCCCATTAAGCCCATTTGTGGAGCCTTGCGGGGCGGCCAGGGTTGTCTGGTCAGATGAGTTCCTCAGCCCTCTCAGCACTCAGAGGAGTGACTGCCCCCAACCAGGGAGCTAGACCCTAAAAATAGAAGCTGAATGAGAAGATAGTGAGGCCCAGAAGTCCGGCCTGATCCACATAGTGAGAAGGTTGGGGTGGGCAGGGGACCGGGACCGGATCCAGAGGTAGGAGGCCGCGACCTGCCAAGGTCACAGAAAAGCACTCTGAGCCAGAAAGGCAGCTGGAGCTACAGCCATGGGTGAGGTAGAATGTGCTGGGACCGTGGTGGGCTGGGGACATGGCACAGGGAAAAACAATTTGAGTTTCATCCTTGGAATCTAGGGGTAGAGTCACAGGCAGGCTCTGAGTGGAGCTAGGGGAGTCAGTTATAGCTCTTGCTCACCCAGGAGAGAATGAGCCAGGGGAGGAGGTGAAAAAGGTCCATGAGGCTCTGTGCATGCTGGGAGGGGGCCCCATGAATGGCCCCCAAGTGCCAAGTGGACCTTTTGCATCTAGAGTCAGTGATTCTTGACCTCTGTGCTCTGGGAGAAGTACTCTCAGAAGACAGCTATTCCGGGCACTAAGACAGCCCGGGTTCCTGCCTTGCCTGGCTCCTCTCCGCCTCTTCCCAGAACCCCGGATGCCTGGGAGGCCAAGCAGCAGCCTAGGGAAAGAGGGCGGCCCACAGCTGCAGAACTCAGCCCTGTAGTTAGCAGCTGTGATCCCGGGACATCCCTTACCCTCTCCATCCTGCTTTCCTTATCTGTGACATGTGTTTGAAAGGTGCCTTACTAGGTCTTATGCACTGTGTCCCAAGCACTCTTGTTGAGCAGATACCAGGAAGTGAGAGATAGTAAGTAAAAGGAAAGCTGTGTAGGTGCAGTTACCCTGGGAACCGATAGCCTAAATCAGGGCACTGCCTGGCACCCTGGACCCTCGCCAGTTCGGCACTAGAGCAGGAAGAGGAGGATGGCTTGACTCTATACTCTTCCTGTCCCCAGGGCTCATGAAAACCAAACTCACAATGATGTCAGTGTTCGTAACCATAGCTAGAGTTTGCACAACATAACTGCATTCCAGGACTAGGATCTGCACACACATACAGTCCTATTCTTACACCGCTCCTGTTCCAGGTGAGGAGGCAGTTTCGTGTTTGTGAGGTCACCCAGGAAAGAACCAGGGGCACTGAGTCTATGAGGCGAACTGTCCGGCCCCTCTCTGTGGCTGGCTCAGGCTTGTGGGTGCCTCAGGCAGGGAGCTGCCCAGCACAAGGGGCTCCCCAGCAGCCCAGGAGTCTCCTATGTGCCCTGCTCCTAGCTCCAGGTCTGGAGGTAGACTCAGGGTGGTCCAGGGCAGGGACGATGACCAGCCTCAGCCACCACTCTCCATAGCCCTGCCTGCAGGTCTCCTGGCTATGATGAATAGATGCTTTGCTGACCTCCAGCCACATGGATGACATAACCTGTGAATAGCACAGAAAGTCCAGATGCTGGGAAGGAGGCTCTGGAGTCTGGAGATGTCAGGACAGTATGAAATGTGAATCTAGCTAATCCCAGCTCTGGGTGAGGAGGCTTCTGCTGAATGGTATAGGAAGTTTCACGGCATAACTTAGCCAGCACTGGGCCTGGAGACACATGGAGAGGAGACCCACAGTCGGTGGACCTTTCTAGACCCTTCTGCCTTTAGAGTTGGAGAAGGAGACAGCGGAGCCCCCAGGCTCTGCCCTCCCCACACCACACCCCTCCTTCTGGGAGGGTCGGGTCGGTCCTGCACCTGTGCTCTCCATCACTGCCTGGTGCGTCTCTGGCCACTGGGTGGCTGGTCATGGTCTCAGCCCTTCTTCCACCCTTCTTCCCTTGCTGTCCACAGCCAAGATCAAAGCTCCCATGCACAGCACCCTTCCCCTGACCATGCACCTCTCCGCCCTCCACTGCCGAGCTTCTGAAGGCAGCCTCTGTCTCCACTATCCCTCCTCTGCCTGTAAGACAGGGCTCCTGCCCCCACAGCTGACTGTACCTGCAGCTGCTCACCAGGGCCAGCCACCTGATGTCTGCATTTTTCACTCCCACTTCTTAGACTTGTTAGCATTTTCAATTATTATTCTTATGGTGCTGGGCATAGAACCCAGGGCCCACTTCGTGCTAAGCAAGCCCTGTATCCCTGAGTTACATCCCCAGCCCTTTTTTATTTCAAGGCAGTATCTTGCTGAATTGTCAAGGTAGGGCTTGAGCCTGTGATTGTCCTGCCTCGGCCACGCTAGTACTGGGATGATAGTACCGGGATAATAGGTGTGCACCATAACACCCAGCTGACTGTGAACAGTCAGAACCACCCCTTCCTTCCAGAAATCTCCCTCTCGGTGTTGTCCTTTGGTAACTCAACTGCATGCATCAGGGCTGTGGGCTCCTCTCTGCTAGGCGTTCTGCATGAAGCTCTCTGCTTTGTGTCTTTCCCTAGGGTAATCTGCAGTTGGCAGCCTCCACATGGGTCCCAGGGTGCCTTCTGCACTTCTTCAGGTGTGCCCCATCCCTATCCAAGGTCATGACACTACCTTGGTCGGGCTTGTGCATGGCCCCTTCCCACAGCAGCAGAGGGAGGGACTGTATAGGTGGCCTTGGCCCTGCTGAGCCTTTGGGTGCAGCCTCATGGGGGTGATACTGGTGACACTGGCTGCAGCCTTATGGGGCACAAAGAGGTTGAGCCCTACCTGAGCTTCTCAAAGACGTTGGAGCATTAGAAACAGCAGACAGGGAGCTTGTGCTATTTGGAGTTGCTGGGTTTAGGGTGATTTGTTACCCAGCAACAGGTACGAAGGCCTGGTTCCTAATCCTCTTTCCTCCACTCCTCTGCTCTTTTGGGCTATTTTCTGATTCTGTGGCTCTAGTGTTACAAACACAATGGTTGTTCCCTGTCCAGGCCTTGAGCCCAGCATGTTGCTTTCCTGACTACCGGTGTGCTTTGCTCACCTCTGAGTTGGAGCCAGTGTGTGCCCAGCAAAGCTCAGGCTTCTTTTCTCAGGTCCTTTTGGCTTTTGGATCTTTTGAGCTCAGCTTCTGGCCTCACTGCTACCTAGGTCCCACGATGGCTGAAAACATCAGCTCAGTGCTCTGACAACTACCTACCTGTCCTCTTCCCAAAGCCATCATCCCTGCCACCTCATATCACCCTCTGGGGTCCACCCTGTTGCCCTTCGAGACCTTGCAAGAACAGTAGACCTTTTCAAATTCCATCCCTACTTAGTCCCTGAAGACTGATGTCAAGATTCCTCTACACATAGGCCCAGGCCTTGGAGGCCACCTGGGCCCCCAAGCACCCTCCGCTTTCAGTGACACCTGTTCTTCTCCTCCCCAGCACTGCTGTGCGTGAATTCTTCTACACGCAGGCCACCTCAACTCCCAGTGGAGTCCTCACTCTTTATGACCTCTCCCCAGCCCCAACCCTGTCTGGCCCCTGATCTACATTCTGTATATCAGTGTTGGCCTTGCTGCCAGAGACTCGGGGCTAGGGAGGAGCTGGAGTAAATGGAGGAGTCCTGTCTCAGGGATGCCCTCTGTGTCTATTTTGGTTCTTTAGCACAGAGAAGAGGCAAAGCTGCCACAGGCCAAGGACAGCTCTGCCTCTAGCCCTGAGTCCAGGGCAACACTGACCCTGTACAAGCCCTGTGCTCCTGAGGAGGAGAGGCTGCCCTGTTAAAGAGGGTGCTACTGCCCACTCTGGGCCCAGCAGTGTGGCTCACAGGGTGTTGGAGCTGCACAGAGTCTCCTGTATGGGTGTGCAGGGGCTGGGAGGGTCCTTTGCCCACAGGCCTGAGGAGCTGCCAGGGGCCTAGAGCTGTACCTGGCGGCTGAGATAAGGGACCTGTCATTGCTGCCTGGCTCCAGCAGAGGGCATAGTATGGCATCCTCCTGCCAGGGTGCCTGTGCCAGGTGCAGCTTGGCTGAGGTCTTCTTAGTGTCCTACATGTGTTTGTTTCCCAAGGAGCAGCTGGACCTGCTAAGTTCTTGGGTCACCACAGACACATTTGACTGAGATGACCTTGAAAGAGGACTCTGGGGTGAGGGACTGCAGGCCAGAGTGTGGCAAGGACCATGTCTGCACTGAGTAAGCCCCCAAGACAATGGTCTCCTGGGATAAACATGGAGAGAGAGAGTTGTGGTAGGCAGTCACCAATGGAGGCTGCAATCTGGAACCTGGTCTGTCCTCGGTCCTCCTGGAACAGGGTGAGACTAGATGCCTGCCTGGGAGTTTGGGTCCCATGTTCCCAGATAGATAGATCCCCACATGAGGAAGGTACGATTCAGTGAAAGGGACTGACTCATCTCAGCTAGGTTCCCTCTGCTGCTGCCAGACCCCTCAGTTAGAGCCCTAGAAGAGTGGGGGTCCTCCTCAGGGATAGAACTCGGGGTCCTCAAGAGGTCCCTGGGCTCCCCAGGAAAGACGGTCCCCTGAGGGGCCTGGAGTGAAAAGAGGGGTGGTGCTCTGTGCAGTGCTGCCAGCGATGGGGTCTCTAAACATGCTTGGTGCTTTAGTTTAATTGATCTTCAAAGATGTCTTGGGTTCTTCTGGGAAAATGAGAGTCCTGGGGTAAATTTCAGAAGGATGTCAACCAAGGCTTTGCATAGCTTCCCTGAGTGTCAGTGTCAGGCCCCATTCATCTGGATCTGTTCATTCACCCAGCAACACCCAACTGCTAACTCACAGACCCAAAGGACCCCTGGTGTCATGGAGGGAAGAAAAAATAGGTGAAACATGGACTCCAGACACTGTGCTGCTCATGAGGTACATTTGCTGCCCTGCAGATGCTTAAGGTCACAGGAATTCTGAGGATGGGGGAAGGTGGGTGGTCCATTCTCCTGCAGAGGTGCAGGGTGGTGACCAACACAGCTTCGGGCATCCTGTGAGCTCTGCACCCAGAGATTCCCAGTGAGCAAAGGTCAAGCTCCAGGCTGAGAGGGGAGTCAAAAGGCTGCACAGAGTGGGATGGCCCCACTGGTTCAGTTTTCAGGGTAAGGTAGTGTAGCAGGGTGTGGTGCCACGTGCCTGTAACCTCAGCACTCTGGGAGACTGAGGCAGGAAGGTCTCCAGTTCAAGCCCAGTCTGGGCAACTCAACAATACCAGTCTTAAAATAAAAGAATGTAACAGGGTCTGGGAATGGGATGTAGCTCAGTGAAAAGGGGCTGGGTTTAATTCCTAGAACTGAAAAAGAAAAAGAAAAACAAGAACACAATGGTGTGGAAGCAACACACATTTAGCAGGAGCCACTCCTTTCCTGGCCAGCTGCCTGTCATGACCCTCTTTCACGATGCTGGGCAGTGGCAGTGAGCCACAGCTCCAGTCACACCAGGGTCATGTGCAGAAGCACCAGACACCCACAGAACGCTGCGCTGCTGAGCTGTGCAGTGGACAAGGTGGGCAAATGCATTTTCCTCACACTGTGCCTTCCACGCAAAGTGGGCTCGTCAGGTGAACTCTGTCCCAAGTCCACAAATGGTGTGCAGAGACCAGCTGGACCCACAGGCCTGTCCCTGCCTATGTCCCCTGTGGTCCAGCATCTTCCTGTCCTCCTGTCCTCCTGCACCCTACCGGAGAGGGCCCAGATTTACTCTCTAGACAAGCCAGGTGGCCACCTGGAAGTGTGGAGGCTGGTGCAACAGGGAACAGAGAGTGCTTCAGTCCAAGACAGCAGCCAGCAGACTTCTGTCCCCAGGCAGGGGCTGGGAGCTTCCCGAAAGGGTCAGAGTCCTGCAAGAGACTCTGACCCCAGCTCTGGGAACCCTAAAGCCTGATGATCCTGTGATGAAACCCTCAAGTTCCTGAAACCCTGCTCACAGGTCCCTGACTGTCAGGTCAGTGGTTTGTCCTGGGCATGAGGACAGCCCTGGGCCAGTGGGCACTTGAAAGGGAGAGCCCAGGACAAACAGGAAAATGGCACCAGAGAGGAGCTGTGGCCAACACAGAACACACAAGAGCATTCAAGTTAACAAGTTCTATGTTACCTGTCTTAGTCTTGAATAATATCTTACAGTTATAAAACAAGGACGGAGCCAAGTGTGTGCCATAAGCCTGTAATCCCAACACCCTGAAAGGCTGAGGCAGGAAGATTGCAAATTTGAGTTTAGCCCAGGGAACTTACTGACTACACAGTATTTACAGCAGGGTATCCCATTGCCAGGTGCTGTTCAGAGGATGAAAGCTCTCCACAGTAATGATAAAAGCTGCATGGATCTAGGGCCATGGGAGGGAAACAGAGCTGAATCAAGGGTTACGGGAGAGAAATGGGACTTATGCAGAGAGGCCTTCTTGTGAAGAGGCTGGCCTGGGTTCTGCTGTCCCAGTCATCCACACTGGCTTCCTGCTGGTGGACAAAGGACTACGTGCCGCTGCATCCAGGCCTGAGCGAGCTCCCTGTGGGGAGACAGCTGGAGTTCTAACATTGTGCTCTACAAAGATAGGCCAGGATCATCCTGGGCATGGCAGGGTCTCAGGACCTGGAAGGGGCTGGGCATTGCTCGGGACTGCTGAGGGTCCCAGGCCTCATGGTAGAGCTACAGGCTCCTCTCTGGGGCTGAGTCCCCTTGGCCTGGGTCAGCTTCCTGCTCTGAGTGCTCAGCGGCAAATGCCAAACCTTCCCTTCTCCTTTTTACTTTTCCTGGGATTTGTGATGTCTTCACTCTCCTGCTTCTACCTGTGGGAGTCTTGCATGGTCTGGAAGAGCACCCTGGGGTGGGCTGGTATGGAGCACAACACAGGTAGGGGGCACTCAGCACCCTGGGCGCAGTGGGCCAGCTCCTTGGCCCATGTGGGGGCCATCAGAATCAAATCTCACAGATATGACACCATTCCCCGGTTTTGCCTCCTATTCCTACTGTAATAAATTTCACACAGCTAAATGTTTAAAGTGGCAACACTGGTCAGCTCCAGTTCTGCAGGTCAGAAGTCCACACCCCAGTGGTCAGGGATGCGTGCCTGTGCTGGGCCTTTGGCCAGGATCTGTGCTACATGCACCCAAGTTGCACTGAGGGCCATGTCCTGAGGTCTCCTCTCACTGGCTGTTCCCAGCTTTAAAGGGTGCCCACAGCTCTCCATGTGTGGCTTTCTTTCTCCACCTTTAAATCTAGCAAATACAGATGTGTTGATCCCTGTCCCTTGCTGTGACAAACACAGGGAAAAATAGCTCAAAGCAGAGCAGATTCCTTTGGGTTCCTGGTCTCAGAGAGAGGGTTCAGTCCTGGTCTTGGGCTCGGCCGTGGGCCTGCGCAGAGAAGGACACTGTGCAGCAGAAGTGTAATGGTGGCTGCTCACCTCCGGGCACCAGGAAGTAAAGAGAGGGTAAGGGTCGAGGGTCAAAGTGTGGTCTGCAGGGTGTGCCCCAGCCACCCACCTCCTCCAAACATCTCTACCTCCTACTTGGCTGTGAACCCATTTCTGTCTTACTCCACTGGTGAGGTCAGAGCCCACAACACGTCATCACCTCTGAATGTGCTGCCTTAAAGCCTTTGGAGACTCTGCACCTGCAAACTGGAGCAGATGGGGTCTCTGCTCCTTCAAGTGGTGCACCCTTTTCATCCCTTGTCCAGTCAGGAAAGTGTCCCAGATCACCCAGGACCACCTCTCTGCTTCCATCTTGGCTGATGAGCAACCTTAATTCTATCTGCAGCCTTAATCCCCCTTTTGCATGTGACGTGACACCCATAGGTCCAGGAGTATGGACGCTAAGCATAGGTGTTGGGGTACATTTGTCATCCCACTGAGACTTCTCCTATTGGAGCAAAAGGTACAGCTATGGGGCAGGAGGACATGGCAGACCTTGTCTGAGGGGGGTCTCAGAGGGATCTGCCCACCAGTCTTCCTTCCTGGGATGTGCAAGTCCTAGGGCCACCCAGATGCATGGACCTGGAAAGGCTGAGGGTGGGGTCTGTGCCGTTTGACCTGGGTACACTGCACCCTGCAAGTGTCTTTTATGAAACTGCTCTTAGACACTGGCTTCTCCTGCCCTTTGCAGTGTCCCTGGAATCTGGGACTTCATTTCCTCAGCAGTCAGGCTTCCAGTGTACTGCCATGGTCACATGACCCCTGAAATGAAGCAGAGAACCTCAGAGTCCCCTGGGAAGCTCAGCAGGGGTGAGGTAAAACACAGGCTTGAGAAGGAGCCCCAAGGCAGCTGCAGAGCAGGGCACAGGCCGCAAGTTCTGCAAGGTGTCACAACCTGACTGGAGGAAACTAAGTCCTGGAGGTAGGGGGCTCAGGAGGAAGGCAGGGGAAGAGCTCTGTGGGGTTGCAGGCATCTGGGTGAGGGGACCTTCCTATGTGTTTGGGACTCACCCTCCCTAAGAATCACTTGAAATGCTGGTCTCATGCTAGCCTGCACATCATCATACCTGAGACCTCTTCTGTCAGAATGGGGGCCCAGGTTCAGCTTACTGTAAGCGTCCCCAGGTCTCAGTGAGTGCCCCACATGCCCATGGTGCTGACAAGCACAGGTCTGATGCTGGCTCTGAATCCCAACTGCACTTTAAAACCAGCTGGGAAACATTAAAAATGAAATAAAATGATGCAGGCTGCTCCAGGCTGTCAGCCGGAGTCCCTAGGGCGGCAGTAGCCCCAAAGGTGGTCCTATTATGAGCCCCCAGGTTGATGGGGCATGCTGCTGTTTCTCAGTGCGTGGCTGTGTGTGGTCCCTGCCTAAGACCTCAGACTCCATTACCAGGGACAGGTTCATGGTGCTCAGGGAATGTGAGGCATTAAATTAGATCATTTCTTAATTAATTATTAGGCCTGACACAATGTAAATCCTATGTAAACAATTGTTTTACTGCATTGTGTATGGATAATAGCAAGAAAGAAGCTTAGCTGAACACAGAGGTGTGTGCCCATAACCTCTGCACTCAGGGAAGCTGAGGCACGAGGATCACAAGTTCAAGCCCAGCCCTGGGCAGTTTAGCGACTTAGAAAGGCCTTGACTCAAAATAGAAAATAGAAAAGGGTATGGGCTGTAGCTCAGTGCAAAGGCTCTGTATTCAATCCCTAGTATTACTAAAAAAATAAAAGAACTTTAAAAAGAAGAAAGGGAGAGCTGAGCATGGTGGCCCTTACCTATAATCCCAGTGCTTGGGAGGCTGAGGCAGGAGGATTATTGCCAACCTGGGCTACAAAGTGAGCTCAAGGCCATCCTGAACTGCATAGCAAGACCTTATTTCCAAAATGACAAAAAAAGAAAAAGAAAAGGAGAGAATTAAAGGGGGCAAATTCCCGTACATGTTTAGTACAGACATATTTTTTCCTAATAGCTCAGTGCAGAGGGTTAAGTCTGTGGACACAGAGCCCTGCATGAGAAGCTGGTATATGGGGTTCCTGTCTCAACAGTGAAATGGTGAACTCTATGCATTACCTGGTGTCTGTGGTGTCCCCTGTGGCTCAAGCCCCAGACGAGCTGCTGCTGTAGAGTTGTGTTCCTAGATTCAGAGAAGTAGGCAGCAGAGCACACGGGTCTTCCTCGTGTGGGTGAGCTGCACCAGTCACGGGACTTCACAGCCAAGCCCGAGGCCCTGGGGAGGGCAGAGTAAGGGCTGTGACACCTGGGTCCCCAGATGACCTGGCCATCCCTGCCAATGACCAGACACCTTCCCAGCTTTGTGCCAGCGAACCCCTGGCCTCTCCCCCCAGGGACCCGTATCTCCAGGGGGCTGAAGGATCGGGGACAGCTCTGGACGTCCTCTCCTTGTCACCTTCAGCTTGAGACCCCAGCTGGTGACTCCACATGAACTCTCGCAGCTGTCCCAGACTCGTGAGGGTCCTGGAGCTCAGCACTGTAGGTGTGTGTGGCTAGGGGAGCCCACAGGATTGGAGGTTTTTCTGGAGAGCTTCGTTTCAGAAGACATCTGGCTGGAGGAGGCAGCAGGTACCCACCTGGGGACCTGGCTGAGAGTCCTGAAGGGCAGTGTGCACTGGATGGCTGGGAAGGCACCAGCACTGGGAATGCACATGCTGCATGTGTAGAATAGGATCCCTGAGGTGCGCTTGTGCCAGGGGATTGGTATATGGCAGCAATTTTCAGCTTTGTTGGATTATGGCAGGAAGAGGCCACTGTGGACTGGGATCTGGTGACTTCTCTGGTTGACCCTGAGTCACTGCGATGTAGAAAGACAACCCATGTCCTTGTAGTGCATCTGTCAGCACCGGTGGAGAACAGAGGAGTGAGGACTATTGAGGTGGAAGACACGGTATCGTGACCCCCCGGGACATAGAAGGCAGAGGCAGTGAGGGAGAAGTGCACAATCTGTCCCTGTCCCATAGTGGGGAGAACCCGGGAATTTCCATGAAAATGATGCTGACTTGAGGAAGGTCTCAGCCCAGCATCCAGGGAGACATTGCTACCCTCAGGTAATTCTAGGAACACTGGTAGAGATGCAGGCTGGAGGGTGGACAGAGCCCGCCAGGCCAGCACCTTCCAGGGCCTTGAACACTCAGGTCATGCTCAGTCACAGCTGCTGTGACCACCGCTCTTCACCTGGCTTGTATCGCCAAGACCCTCTCAGGTCACCCTCCCTTCAACCTGGGGCCCCACCAGGGGCCAGCAGAGGTCAGTGTCCCAAGGTTGTGTTGGGACTGGCAATGTCTGTGCTCTTAGGGGATGCTGACATTTGGCACCCAGCTGGACACACAGCACATTCCTCAAAGCCAGCACAGTGGCAGTCGGGCCTGATGCCCTGTCAATTCCCTCACAATGTCTGATTATCCACCAAGCTCAGGGCAGGTGGAATAAGCACAATGAACATCAGAAGTGCTTCTTTAGCTCTGTGGATCCCAGTTCATGGGCCAAATCTCACCATTCCCAGCTCAGGAGGTGACTCCGTGCCCCAGGCACAGCCCCTACAAGCAGGGACCAGGAGGTACTGGTGACAACAGACAATCACAAAGTGGGTTCTGGAGGAGAAGCAGGGCTTGTGCTCAGTCTCTGCTGCTTGGTGGCTGTGTCCTGCCTTCCAGCCTCAGTTCCCCTCCTCTACAGCCACAGTGACTGTGCGCCCTGACTCATGGCCTTATAAAAATGGGGCAGGGTGGTTCAGTGAAGTTTTTAGCATAATACTTACCATGTAGGTCACAGGATTTCTGGTTGTCATTGTTATCTATAGTGACATTTCTGTTTTATATTAAAAAGAAACTTGAAAACTGTTGAAGGATTTCAAAAACAGGACAGAACCATGCTCATACTGTTTACAAATTGCAGTGACTTGGGAGACCCGCAGGCCAATGGCTTCAGGGAGGTGGGTGGACCTCACCACTCCCCGCTGGAGTGCAGGGCTGGTGTGCTGTCTTTGCACTGCCTCGGGCAGGTGGCTAGCTGTCCTTCCTGGCTACTGCTCAGTCAGGGGAGCCACGTGACCAGAGCCTCCAAGCAGGGCCTGAATTGTTATCCGGGGGGTGGGGCCACCAAGTTTTCAGAGGCCCTATCAGGTGGGATGGGATGGGACTGGGGGCCAGGTGGATGTGTGGTCAGGGGCGACAGGCACCAGGGAGCTAAGAGGGACAAAGAAACCAGCATCCAGCAAGGAAAGGCCTGGACAGCAGACTCGGCACGCAGCCACATAGGTGTGCATCCTGAGAAGTCCTTGCCCACACCCCAAGGTGCCCACCCCAGGACCAGGGCCCCACTCCTGCTGCCCTGGGCTAGTACTCTTTGACCACTGTGTCCCCAGTGCCTGAGCTGCAAGGCTCTGGAGCTACCTGATCAAGGTCACCACCCTGGGGACAGACCATGGTTCTAGAGTCTTTGAAAGCAGGACTGGGCAGGACTGGGTTCCTCTGACCCTTAGTGGCCTCTACACTGGCCACTTGCATTGCAGGGGTCATGGGAGCCCAGCAGCAGTGGGAGGAAGGGGAAGAGAAGGAGATCCCACACCACTTCCTTCACTTGCCCAAATTCTACCCTGGTGGGTGCATCCTGACATGGGGTGCTGTGGAGGAGGGGAGCAGACTACACCATGAATGCCTGGTCACACGGGGGCTGTGGGGAGAGTGGGGGAGGGCTCCTTGTCCTCTGGGCTTCAACATCCCTCAACGCCCACATTCATTTTGAGTGCTTTTTCCAAGGGGACTCAGCTGGACAGATGCTTGGACACCTGGAAACTCCCTGCCCAGGTCAGAGTGGGCCACACCTACGCTTTATCTGTTGTCAGCAGACTCCAGGCCCCACAAACCATCTATGTGGCTGGAATTTATGACTCTACCTGAAGACATCTCCAAGACCCTGCTGTGTACTGAGGCAGGGTTGGGGCTCCCCACGCACCCCTTTGTCTCAGGGCTGAGCTTCCTCTCCCAGGCCCAGGCCCATCCTAGCCTCTGTCTAGTCTCTCAAGGAGGATACAAAGTCCCGCTGGCTCCTGGACAGGGATCTTCCTTTCCCATCCCAGTCATCTCAGCGCACTCGGCCTTGCTGTCAGAAGTTTGGCTTTGTTTACTGCTGTCTATGGTTTGGGTTTTGTGACCAAGGTGAGAGTCACAAAACCCAACATGGCGATGCATGTCACTCCTCTCTGTCCTTGCAGCACGCCCCCCTCCTCACTTCTCTTTCCAGCAAAAGGAACAAGGAGAAGGGCCCTGGCCTTTGACAGTGAGCGTCTCTGTGACAATGTCCCAGAGATGGCGGCCATTCTGGGGCTGGAAGCCCAATGTCCAGGCACTACAGGTATGGTGTAGGCTGGGGCTCTTCCTGGTCTTGGGTGGCTTGGCCACCTTTTTGCTGTGTCCACACATCAGGGAGAGCAGAGAGAGGAAGAAAGCACATCTCTTGACCCTTCTTATAAAGACCCCAATCTCCTACAAAAGTTCCATGCTCCTCAGTCATGACCCGAGGTTCCCCTCCCGGGCCACCATACTGGAGACATGGACGTGCGCTCCTCATGGGTCACATGTCAGAAACTGTAGGGCAGCCACACGGAGACAGCGCTCCCATCTGCCAGCCTGCTCTTCCCTGGGACTGAGCCCACAGTGGTGATGCTCTGGGGAGGGCGAGGTCACTGTCATTGCAGGTTGAGGGTGGAGCCCAGGGCATGGGCCCAGCCACCCTGTCTTGTCTCTCGTCCCCTGGCTGCTTTGGTTTCCAGCATGAGCCCGGCACAGTGACCATGGCTCACCAGCTCCTGCTCTCTCAGGGGATCTGGGGATGTTTGCAAATGCACTGACAGCCTTTCTACACCCTCAGGAAGCACCCCAGTCTGCCTGCACCCCCACCACAGACCCAGGCAGCTGTGTTCAGTGTCTGCATTTTCCATCCCAGGCCTGGGTTTTCCAGTGCTGGGGGTGAGCTCCTCCCCTGCAATTCACTGTCACGGCTCCAGGTGGCAGCAGCCCCGCAGGTCCCTCCTTGTTCTGCTCACGATCAAGCTGGCTTTGGGATGCAGCCTCATTAGTGGAGCACAGCTCAGCAAAGAGACCCCCAGGGCAGGCAGAGTGTGACATTCCAGGGTCCTGATCAAGGAGGATGCTTTGACAGCCACTGTAGCACTGTGGCTGAGATCACGCCACCAGACAACTTGGCTTCTCTTCAGTCCTTTCTTTCTGTTCACCAGCCGGCCCGAAGTGCACCAATGGGCCCAGTCAGATTGATCTAGAGTCACTGAATAAAGGCTTTCTGTGTCGGGGCTCAGCCTGTCTTCCCTCCCTCCCTCCCTCCTGTCCGCACCCCGCAGGGCCAGACCACAGGCTTCCTTAGGCACCCAGGAGATGTCAGAACAGCGCCATTCAGGCTGAGTGCAGGGCTCAGCTGTGCCAAGGCAAGGGAGCAGGCAGTATGGGCGTTGCCCTGGGTGAGAGAATGGCACAAAGCCCTTGTTACTTCTAGACACTGGGCCAGGGGTAGGCTCCCCATACCAGGGCCAAGCCAGTGTCCAGTGAGTGAACTCTGAGGCCCAGCCAACCACATGGGGTTGGGGCACCTGCTCTGGGGGAGGCACCTGGGTCTCTAGCTCCTAGCTATAGTGTAGACCTGACAGGAGGGGCTGTAAGGCCAGGAAAAGGTCTGGAGGCCAGGCTTTCCCACTTAGGCCAGGCCTCTGCCCTGAGCCTCTGACACTGGGGAGGGGACCTGAGAACAAGGGGCACTTGATGCACAGTGGGGGGTGGGGAAAGATCATGAGATGCAGGCGTGGGCTGGGCCACGTGCAGTGCCCCTGCCCTTCCAGCAAAGGTCAGGGCTCCCGGGTGCGGCTGCTTCTTTCCCACTCCAGGATGGACCTGGGTATCTGGGCCGGCTCTCCTGGGGGCTGACCCTCCCCCTCGTCCCTCCTGCTCCCCAGTCCACATCAGCATCAATGCCCTCATTGTGATTGCAGCTGTGGCCCTGGGGGCTCCAACTGTCCCCACCCCTGTCCTGCAGGCCCTGCACTCTAGGCAGCTTCTGTTTGCTTCCCCAGTCCTGGCTGCCCAGTTTCCCATTCCCCTTCCCACCCTGGGCAGCCTTGCCTGTGACCCTGCCCTTAGCTTGCCATTCTGTTCCTGGGGGCACTGAGGAGGCTGCTTGGTAAGCTACTCCCAAGGAGGTGGCCCTTGGTTTCTCATCTGCAGTGGAGTGGCTTTGAATGAGGTTATTGCTAAGCCACCTTCAGAATATTCTGTTACTTGGTAGTGAGGGGAGATTTTGATGCTCTGTCAACAGCACAGTCACTGAGACACTTCGGCTATGGTCTTGTGGTGGTTCCTGAGCAAGAGACGGGTCCAACAGGGCCACAGAGCATGCAACAGACATGAGGGGCTGGACAGCCTGGGCCAGGCCTTGTAGGTCCAACGCCAAATCTGCTGGGGCCTCAGTGGGGCCTCATGATAGTCCCTGCTGCCCATGCTTCACCCATGGGGATCCCTTCCTGCCCTCATGCCCCTGCTCAGGAGCTACCCTGGACCTGGTACCCCACCAGAATCCTGTGTCCACGTCCAACTCCCTGACACCCTTAGGTCCCAGCTAAGGGCAGAGGTCAGAGTCTCCTGAGTATAGATTTGACCTGAACATTTATCCAAGTGCTCACAGTCTCCAGCAGGGCCAGCCCTCACTGGTGCTGGGGATGCTAGCTACTCCCCTCTCTCATCCTCTGGAGGACCCTGCCCTGCTGAAGAGGAGCTGCACACCCATCTGTGTTGGGTCACCTGCTGCCCCCTTCAGGACAGGGTTGCAGGGAGAGCTGTATGCACCTGTGTGCTCCTATCAGGAACAAGCTTGAACAGCAGGAGCCAAGTGCTGGGAGGCTCTGGAATCTCAGCTGCTGGGAAGGAGCCAGACACATGCAGGGACTTCTGGTTGTCTGCAGGCATCTGGTTCAGGATTATCCTGTTTCTGGTGGGTCTGGTTATTTGAGTGCAGGAAAATCACCAAGGGTTTCTGTCTCACACCTCCCGGAAACCTGATCTCCAATCTTTGAGAACGGGTTAAGACTCAGTCAGGTGAATGATAACATCTTGAGTTGTCAGAAGCTGGGAGGTAAAGGAATCAGATTTTGGCCTTGCAAAGGGAGGTGTGGACAGCTCAGAAAAGTTGAGTCACAGTCCAGCAGGAACTAGAATATCAAATCCAAGACAAAGCAAAGACCAGGTCTCTATGGACACAGCTAGTGGTGAGAGGCAGCGGCTGGGTGGGAACAGGGTAGCACCTGGCCTGATGCCTTGGCCATAGGGCAAGCCCTGCCCTGGCACCATGACACTGGACACACCTTGTACTTCTCTACTGAGACACAGTGAACCCTGCCCGCCTTGAACAAGAACTGGAACACTCTCACCCTCCTACCCTTGCTGCCCTAATTTACAGTCAGAGAAACAGTGAAGCTTCATATGGTGACTTTCAGGTGGCAAGGCCCCACTTCACAGAGAGGCAGGCCACCTTGGGCCAAAGGTGCTCAGGGGAGGGGACACTGAGGCCAGCTCCAGAGGCTGGCCATGTGCTCAGCTGAAGACCAGGGCTTTGGATCTGTAGAGCACAGATGGCTGTAACACGGATCTGCACCTGTACTCGGGCTCCACCAGCCGGCTGGGTCATGTGGGGTATTGTGCTTGCCCCTGTCGGGCTGACACGCATGTTGTGGCAACTTCTGAGTCCTGGAATAGGAGCTGTGGGCCATCAGCAAGCAGAGCAGGAGCCCCCGCCAGACACAGGTACAGGTGCAGGGTTCCTTCTTCTGTCTTGGGGTCCCCAACCCCACTCAGCTGTCTCTGCAGGTCAGGTCTCCATCTAATGTCAGGCCAATCATTCCCAAGGGCTCTGCTTGCTGTAGCACCCAGGTGCACAGTTTGTCTGAGTCAGTGTCACTGTCCTGGGGTGTCTCTACGGGACTGGCTCCAGGGTACCCCATGTATACCAAAGTCTTTGGAAGCACAGAGGATGCGGGGTTCGCACAGAAACTGCCCCACCCCTGACCCTGCACACTCCAAACCACATTTCAGTCACTTATCAGGTGCTCTCTCCATGCTCCATATATGGCCGTTCCACTGCTCCATGTGGAGAATGGTGAGAAGAAAAAGGCCTGTGCATGCTCAGTACAGATGCCAGCTTTTAAGTATTTTTGGCTCCGAATGGGTTGGATTTGTGGATGGAGAGCCCAAGGATTTGGGAGCTGGTAGACGTGGAGGGAACGTGCTGTGACTTCACTCAGGTCAGAACTGAGCTGAGGGAACTGTCCCTCCTCACTCACACTCAGCTGTGCTGTGGAGAGGTCATCAGCAGATACTGCCATGTGGTCAATTCTGTTTGCAGTTGGGTTCTATGAAGTTCAGAATCTAGTGATCCGTGATCACTGAAATGATCACGTCTAGGCTTCAAGTATAAGCTGGTGGAGATTTTGAGATGACACAGTTGGACCCTTGCACAGGTGGAGAACAGGGCTGGTGTAAGTTGATAAGTTAGGATGGCACCTCCTGCTTCCACCCTCGCTTAAGAGGTGCACTATGTGGCTGTTTTTGCAGTTTTCCATTTGGGATGGACTTGGGAGAGGTTACAAAATGGCAGTTTGTAGTGGAAGAACAAACAGAGCATTCATGTAGTGATCAATTCATTTTTCCTGTTCCCGTCTGCCTATAGGATTAAAGAGATCTGGATTAAAACCAAGTTTTCATTTTTAAAATTTAACATTTTATTTTATTATTTGTTTGCAGTTCTGAGGATTGAACCCAGGGTCTTTGCACTGAGCTACATTCCCAGTCCTTGTTACTTTTTGAAATAGGGTCTCTCTAAATTCCCACACTTGCCTTGAACTTCTGATCCTGCTGTCTCAGCCTCTCAGAGTGCTAATGACAGGCTGCACCACCACGCCTGGCTACATGCTTAGTGTTTTAAAGCTTACCAGGCTACTGTACAGAGTGGTTCGACGGTTCACAACTCACCAGCCACTTGTGTATGGTGTGGTTTCTTTGCAGCACCCCAGTGCCTGGAGTCCCTCCGCTTCCTGTCTTAGCTTTTACAACAGGTGTCCCTGGCATCTCTCTGGGTTAGTACCTGGTTCTTCCCTCTGGGCTAGTGCAGATGTCATTCCATGTGTGCATCTACAGTCTAACCCTCTTTGCTGAAGCCGCCCTTTGTGTCTTATACAAGGTTCCTGCTTGGGTTGTTTTACTGTTGTGTTTCAAAGCTTCTTTATATATACTCAGTGCCAGTCCTCCGTTGGGTTTGTGGTTTGTGATATTTCCCTCACACACTGTGGATTGTTTTATTACCCTCTTAACAACTGCTTTTAATTTGGATAAGTGTTCCCTCCTCTCCTGTGTTTTGGAAAAGATGTAGAATCGGTGTTAGTTTTTCTTTATACATTTGGTAGACTTCTGTGAAATCATGTGAGGCTGAATATTTTCTTTTTTGATTTTTAAAGTACAAATTCAATTTCCTTCATAGCTGCACTATATTAGGAGTGTTGGTGTCTATTGAACAAACTAGAGGGTCATCCTTTCTGAGGAACTGGACCATCAAACCTAAGTGTTCAGATTCCTCCCCACATTGTCCCCGTGACTTGGGACTTGTGTGACCTCCAATCGTGTATGAGTGTTTTATTTACGTATGCCATGTATATTTTTTGGTCATGATTTCAGGGGTCTTGGAAGAATCATGTAACCAATTTTCCAAAGAATCCATTGTTAGTAAGTTTTAAGAATCCTGCAAATGTTTTCAAAGAAGATTTTTATATTATATTTTTATTGGTACCTGTGCATTGTTTTTATTAATGACCATCTCACTGAAATTCAGTGTATCGTGGGCCATCAAGTTACTACTGGTCTGACATACAAACAACTTGGGTTATGGCCAGAATTTTAGTTTTAACTTATGGCCAATCTTGAGGTAGGACCCAAATACTGGCCTCCTAGGCTTCTAGATGGTCTCAGATACAGATTTAACCCTTAAAGAGTACTGGAAGGAACATTACAACATCTGTTCTTATATGGGGTTAGTTAAGAAACCCTGAGCCAATGTCTTTTTAAAGACACTGAGATTTGCCTGTACACGGGAGACAGACTTCGAAGGCTGTGCAGAAGAGCCTGAGCCTACGACTGACAACTTGAGTAACAATCAGCCCCCAGGAACAAACTGAGTTTCTAATTCAAGTGTGCACTGTAGCTTTAATACTTACTTACTTCTCTTAGCATTGGAGGAACACATTCCTTTCAACCTGAAAGTGCACATTTGACCTCTCATTTTTGAAATTCACAGCTTTGAGTTTTCATAGTGTATTAGCTGGGAATGCTATGAACAGCCACCTAGTAGCAGTGATTAGAGAGTCTTCTTATTTCTATTTTGTTGTATTTTCTAGCCCCCAGGCCAAACCAGTATTTAAGAATAGCTGTGTTTCCATCTCAGCTGCTACCCCTCACCACTTTCAGCCTTTTTATAAAGCAAAGGGCTTGAAGTTATAGAGCCATTTCCCCTCCAGCTCAGATACCATTTTTTTGGTACTGGGGACTGAACCTAGGCCTTGGCCCTGAGCTACACCCTCAGCCTTTTAAATTTTTTTGTTGTTTTGTTTTGTTTTGAGACAGGGTCTTACTAGGCCACTAAGTTACCTAGGCTGTGCTTGAACTTGTGCTCCTTCTGCCTCAGCCCCCCGGAGTACTGTATTACAGGTGTGTTCTACGATGTCCAGCTAGTTCAGATATATTTTCATATGCAATTTAATGGATGGACATGAGAACGTATTTGCTTTTGAAACAAAAAATGGGATGGAATTGATTGAAAACAAACTAGAATGTGGTTGGCAAAGATAGAGCCTAATTTGTAACTAAGCTGCAGTCCCCCTCGCCAGGCCCAGGGAGGGGCTCTGATCTTAGGAGAGCTCTGCCTTTACCCTTCTCGGAGGCTC
Source organism: Dinomys branickii (assembly GCA_004027595.1). Taxonomy (NCBI): domain Eukaryota; kingdom Metazoa; phylum Chordata; class Mammalia; order Rodentia; family Dinomyidae; genus Dinomys; species Dinomys branickii. The sequence goes on along the minus strand of PVLD010002355.1, from coordinate 74,020 downwards.
ATGTACCAGAGAAACTGGTAACTGGCGTAAGAGGAGTCTTCCCTCTCTAATTTTCATTTGGGCTAAATAGACCAAAAATGGTGTATACTGCAATTGCATGCTTTGAGTGTCCATCCATTCCCAAACTACCTGCTTTGACTTTTCACCTGTCAAATTTCTTACAAGAATGGACAAGATGTGGAAAAAAATTTTTTGGAGAGAACTGAAGGGTCGTGTTAGCAAAGTGTAGGGTAGTGAGAGCTTGGTACCAACTCAGCCTGTAGCTAGGCCTTGGGTAGTCAGCCGTAATTCCCTGGCCAGATTGTCAGACCGAGGTTCCTGAGGAGTTATGGGGCCTCTGTCCACTCAGGAGAAATCCAAGGGGCCTCACAGGGACAGTGATGGATTCAAGCCACGGGAAAAGGTGTAGATCAAGCAACCCCCCTTCCCTATCTTTGGAGGATGTATATAATTTATAGCATGTTTAAATTAGACAAATGGCTCAATCGATTTAGAGTAAGGGACAGGAAACACATGTTTCTTTACATCGAGCTGAATCTCACCAAGTCGGGCACTTGTGATCTCCTGAGTGAGAGGTCTGGCTCAGCATCAAAGTTCTTCCGGCTCCAGCTGCCCCTCGAGAATGGGGATGCATTACAGAGCGGCCTGCCGTCTCTGCTAAGGGCAGCGTATGCAGCAAAGCCAGCTAAGTGGTAATTTATACTGCTGTTTACAGGAAGGAAGAGCCAGAGCGAGGGGCAAGCAAGGGAACAGGCGAGCAAGTGGAGGGAAAGTGAAGTGAGGATGGAGGATTGTACTGCCGCCATGAGGTGACCTGGCTTTCCCTGGGGGCTGTGTGGGGAGGAGAGGGGACCTGGGAGCGGGATTCCTCAGTTTCCCCTTTGTTTCTGTCTCATGCCTGGCAGGTGATGTAGTGCACCCTGGAAACCACTGCGTAGACCTTTCTCTGGGATGCGATTGACTCCCTGAAAAGGGACATCCCAGTGCCAGTTCACTGGAAGCCCAGGGGCCAACATCCTGATCCCTGTATGACCTGCTTTGTGGGAACCTTGGTCTTGGACTCCCAGTAGACAGAACCGTGTGAATGAAGCTCTGAGCTTGATGGATACCCGTCTGTGTAGTCTGGTTGCAGAGTCCAAGCAGACACAGAGAGAAAGAGAGCTTTCTCAGTGCCCTTGGAAGGTCCGGGAGTTGTGTGTTATTGGCAGGTACAACATTGGTGCTATAAATGAACAGAGATTAATATAATATATTTTGCATTCAAAAGTTAAAGTATCAAAGATTGAATAATTTTGGTGCCTTCAGGGGGAACCAAACGTGTCACACACAGCTAAGAAGGCAATCTTGGCTGTACCAATGGAGAAGGTGTGGAGCAGGAGAGGGGCGATGTCCTATTGTCCTCCGAGCTGAATACTTTGAGTCTGTCTGTGGTATCCTAGAGAGAGCCATGAAGATGAGTCTCCAGCACAGTGATCAGAGCCTCAGGGACCTAGAAGCTGTGTCACCTGGGAGGACGGGGAAGGGGTGTGTGCCCAGGTGTTTAAGGGACTGTGATGACGTGGTGGGGACACAGTCTGTGTCAGTGACACAGGGAGGGCTTAGATCTGAGATGTGAGCCTCATGAGAAGATTTCCTCTCGCTCCAAAAAGCAGCCTTTTACAACTGGGGACGGGTGCATGGGAAAGTGTCCTGCCCCCACCACACCGCATGGCCAAGCGGAGCTGGCACCAGTCCCCCAGCTCTGGGTCTTCTCTGGGGGTAGCAGACTCAATAGGCATAGGAGCGTCGTGTCTGGGGGAGGGGTGTGTACCTGCCCCACCACTGTTCTGCCGGAACATGAAGCTATTGGGATCCTACTGAGATGGTACATTTGGCAACACTAAGGAATTAAAGAAGCAGAATTGAAAATAAAAGAAGATGGTTAATTTGAAAAAGAGTAAAAAGAAAGAAGATAGGCAGCTACACTGGAAGAGCAGGGAGCACCAGAAGGTGAATACTTGTGGGTTTTAGTCCTTAGCTCCTCTCTATTTATTTCTTCCACCCCGCAAGTGGGCACCTGGAAGTTGTCGCCATCTGATTGGCTCCCTGGCTGTCTTTGATCCTAAGATGGGCACATCTGTCTGCATTTCTTCTGGCGGTTTGATTCCTTCCTGCCCTTTTGTGATGGATAAAGGGGGGAGGGTGAGCCTTACAGGAGGGCAGCTTAGCATTAGAAATTAAGTAAAGGGCATGTGTGTACAGTGATGCTAAAGTGAGGATGCACATATACGCATATATGTGTAGATGTGTGTGTCTTTTATATATTAAGTAAGAGTCCTTAGGTGGCTGCCCTTGCCTGCTTTGCATCTTATCAGAGGTGGATGAGGCAGGCTGGTTACCCTGGCTATCACGTTCTTAGCTACCCTCCCCCGCCCCCATGTTTTGTCTGTCCACTCTTCCTAAAGGGGGCTAAAAACACAGGGGGCTAAATTCTTATGTTAAATGTGTTACCTGGACCCTTTCCTGTCTGGTTTTTCTGTCTTTCTAATTGCTGGAGTTTAACTGTAGAGGCAAAACCCCCTTCAGTAAGATTTTCCATTAATTTCTTTAATAAAGCTTAATGAGATGATAAAGCTTAATGAGATCCTATTTTATCCTTTTCCCTACCTGTGACCCCCCCATCCCTATAAGGGCATCCCCTGTGATGGCCATGGAGGATCAGGAGGAAAATGGGGGTAGCAACTGCAGCCCGAGGAGTGTTTGTGTAGCTCCGGGTCCCTTGCTGACGTAGAGGCTCCTGTCTGTGTGGGGATGGGCAGAGGAGAGCCCCAGGGGCCAGAGATGACAGTGAGAGCCTGGGCTCTGGTTTGGGCTGAGCTGCAGACATGCTAGGCCTCTCTCTGTCCTGGAGGTCTGAGCTCCTTCTCTGTTTGTGACACCTGCTCCTGTGGATGTCCAGCTGCACCCTGGAAGCAGCTCCAGTGGGTATCTGGGTGGCCAGATTAGCTGAGGTGTTTGGTCAGTGGGTTGGAGCTGCTGCCTGCTCATTTTTACCCAGAGGAAGCCTGTGAGGCTGTGGGCTGGTTTGACACTGCTGAGCAGGGGCTGAGGCTGACCCTCACCAGGTTTTGTAAGCATTTGAGAACCCATATCTTTAGCTGGGCAGAAACAAGCCAGGGGAGACAGAGCCTCAGATGCCAGCTGGCTCTGGTGTGAGGCTCTGTCTTAACACCCGCTACTCGCCCTGGTTCCTATTGATACAGGAAAATAAAACTCCCAGCCTGAATGTTATCAGACTAGTTTGTGTTCTCTAAAACCGAAGAACGAATTTTAGGAACAACGGAGGTTAAGAGCAGAATATATTTATTGAGAGAAAGAAATCTTCTGTCCAAGAAAGGGACAGAAGGGGGGCCCGAGTGGGTTATCCCCCTGACTGTCTTCTCTAGGGACTTTTACAGAGAAAAACCATGAGGTGAGGCGGGTCCAAGGTAGGGGAGATGGACAAAACTATGGTCAGCCAATAAGATTGCAGGTATAATTGTTCAGGTAAGACTGAGTGGACTGGGATCAAATGGGGAAGCGAGTCACACAGCAAGTGGGCATGAATACAGATCAGGGGCTTTTCCTGTGGGGGTCAGGCTAGCGACTCTTCCTGGGTTTTTAGAAGATGGTTGTTGCTTATTTAGAATATCAATCCCTGACATTTACACCTAGGGAAGTGAGTGGGTGCATTTGTATAGCACCCTTTGTCTTAAGGTCTGGCCCAAAGGTCTGTTGGCTCCTTCAGGTCTGTTGGCTCTTTCGAGGGCCGGCCCTGTCTGACTGCCTATAATATTTCTATCTAACTCAGCTGCCTATAACACTATTTTGCTCTGAATGGACTGGGGGTACAGTGGGGACACCCCAGCTCAGCCCAGTCGAGGGGTCTGATTGAGGCTGAGCGAGGCTGTCGTTCCTCTCCGTTCTGATCTGTTTCGCGCCTGTGCAGACCTGCTGAACCCCACCCAGTGGGCAGGACACACTTTAGAGGAGGGAGCTCAGTTGGGCTTCTCCTCTCCTGGGCACTGGCCTGATGTAAAGTGCTGAGCTGACAGCTGCTTCCTGGCCACTCAGCGGGACTGGAGTGTGGCAGCCTTAGAGCCAGCGCCACCCTCCAGGGTGAGGTGTAGGAATGGGGTAGAGGCGCTGGTGTGGATGATGGGTGTGGTTGGTTGCCTTCTGCTATCTCCACCTGCTGGGACTGTCACGGGGCTTGGCTGTGTTTGGGAAGCAGCAGAGGCCCTGCATGGTGTGTGTCCCTTATGTACCTTTCCAGAGGCCGCAGAGTTCCTGCCTGGGTGAACCCACTGCCCACAGATCAGGCTGAATGCAGCTGGAGGCAGGCCTGGTGGGCAGCCCAGGGAGGGCACAGTGTGGGCTGGGAGCCTGTGGGGCAGCAGGAGAGAGGGAGGTGGCCAGGGAGCTGGCAGCCCTGGAGAAGGAGTAGACACAGACACAGGGATGTCTGCCTTGGGATGGACGACCCGCGCTGATGCTGGGCAGCGACTCTGACAAACGAGGTGGAAGCAGCCACCTGAGCAATTCTGGCTTTTTTGGGCACTAACATGTGCTTTAGGCCTGGGGACAGACCCTCAAGCATCTCCTGGGAGAGGTTTTCTTGCTTAGGGGGAAGCTGCTGAGCTGGCTGTAGCCCCTTTGTCTTCCTCAGGGCTTGGGAATGGGAAGAAAGAAGCAGCTCACTGTCCCCAGGTGCTCCCAGAGGCGTGGAAAGTCAGCCCTGAGTGATAGCAGCAGCCACAAGGCCCCAGGGCTCCAGGGCCCCACTTTAGTTTTTTTTTTTTTTTTTGAGACAGGATCTCTCTCTGCAGTTCAGGCTGGCCTTGAGCTCATTTTGTAGCCCAGGCTGGTCTCGAACCTGCAACAATCCTCTTGTCTCAGCCTCCCAAGTGCTCTGATTACAAGCATGCACCACCACACTTGGCCAGGGCCCCACTTTAGGAGACAGTTGCCTATGCCACTGGGTGGCAGCAACTCCTCTCACCCAGGCCTGCCTGTTTTCGAGGCAGGGGTAGCACCACAGTCTTCATGAGGGTGGACGGAGGATCGAGGCTGTGGAGGTTTCCTGGGTCAAAGCCCTTCCCCAACATGACCTACAAGTTCCACCACAAATGACACATTCTTTAGGGTGCCAGTATCTCCATTCTCAGTTTTTTACCTGGACCTCCTAAAACAGCTTCCATATGGCAGGCACCAGCACACAGATTCACAAGGTCACACTTAATCCTTGTGGTGCTCTTGTGCTATCCCACTTCACAGATTAGAAGGTCGAGGCCCAGAGAAGTCAAACCATTTATCCAAAGCTTGAGAGGTGGAGATTGACATTGCTGGTTAGCCACCAAAACTACTTAAATCTTAGGCAAAATTACTTTAACCCTGCTTTCCTGGGCAGTCGGATGTCACAGGTATGGCCATTCAGTGAGAAGACAGAGGCTGACTTTTCATTCAATTAATATATGTAAGTAGAGGACCAGGGATATAGCTCAGTGGCACAAATGCCTGCCTTGCAAGTACAAGGTCCTGAGTTTGATTCCCGGTACCAATATATCTATATTATATAAATAAATACATATATATATATATACATATATTTATATTTAATATATACATAAATTAACAGTGCAGATATATTTGTATAAATATCAAATTTATCCAGCAGAATATGTTTATCTTCTCCCAACCTTTCCACCAAAGCAGAGACAGACACAGAAAATGGTCCAAAACTGAGGACCTCCCAACAGTGGAGGATGATCAGAGTGTTCAGAGAGACATGTCAAATTATATTGCAATCACAAGTCACAAGAGAAAGACATTGCCTTAGGAAACAAAGATTAGAGTATCAGGAAATTCTTTACAATACATATAATTAATTTCAATGCATGGTATAATAGCATTACAGAAATAGATGACAATATTTTATATGTAAAATATAAATAAAGATGGTGATCTGGAGAGAAATAACACAAATGAAATAAAATTAGTGGATTTGAGAGGAGAATTAAACATAGTCAAAAACTGAATTTATGAGTTGGAAGGTAGCTATAAAAAACTGTCCCAAAATATAGCCCCAAAGACATAAAAATGACAAATATTAATGGAATGGTGTGAGATGGACTTTATCAAAGAGCTCTAAAGTTTGTCTACTTGGAGTTGAGAGAGGAAAATGGAGGCAAAAGCCCTTGGGGACTAGAGGGAAGACATTAATGGAAGACAAATTTGTTATAAATGAAGACACGCACCCTCGGATGGATGCAGCTCCAACTGTTAGAAGTATCAGGTCTTCGGAGCAGGCGCAGGCACACATGGTGATGAGGCTGCAGAAGACCAGGGAGGGAGCTGTTCTGAAACACAGCAAACAGCAGAGAATTGTCACTGCTGTCCACTGTCCCCAAGGGAAAGGCCCGTGGATGGATTCAGACTCCCATAAAGCAAGAAGTTTCCACAAGAGATGGAGGCATAGCCCCCCCTTTACAGCTTCCCTTTCCATAGTTTCTGTTACCCTGGGCCATTGGGGTCTGAAAATTCCTGGAGTCATCCTGGGTATTAAGTTACATGCTGCTCTGGGTGGCACATGCGATCTCACACTGCCCCCCTCATCCCTCTGGCCAGGACATCCACACCATGGACACTATCTGTCCATCAGCTGCCCTGTAGCTGTCTCATTATCAGATCAACTCTGGGGCCCATGGAGCCTGCACTGCAGGAATCCTTGTTTCATTTGGAAAGGACCCCACTGTGCAAGAGCAGCTGACTGGGGGTGTGGATCTGCCCCAGAGAAGCCACAGGGTGCCCTCCTTTAAATGCAGGTACCAGCATTCTGGACCAGATAAGAAAACCAACAAATCACAGGATGAGGGTACTGAGAGCTACGGAAGAGCAAATCTGCTTGGGAAATTGAGAAGAGGGGAAAAGAGACTCATTCTGGTTCTGCTGTTGCACCTTTAGCCGAGTATTATAGTCACAAGGGTGAGGCCTGGAGCCCACGCTTTGACGGTGTGGGCTAGATTGTATACAGGCTCCTGTGTGGGAAGTGGTGTTGAGGTGAAGAGGTGGTGGGAGGTAGTTAGGTAAGGAATGTAGGTATCGTGGGATGGGACTGCCTCCCTTGAGAACGAGTCGTCATAGGGAGCAGGGACCTCCCCCACCCTGGCCTATTTGTGTTAAATGCTTCTCTTTCTTGTGCTCCTGTCCTCGAGATGCCATCTGCCATGTGGTCCTCATGGGAACTGGGCACACACTGTGTTGTGCTTTTGAACCTTAGAGCTTTGAGATCAACAAAGCTTTTTTTTCATAAAGTGTCCAGAGTTGATGTTATAGCAACAGAAAGCAGACTGAGACGGTCGGCCATACTGGGCTCCATGGGGTCTGCATGGTTTTGTCCCTTTGTTCACCCAGGGAGATCAGGAGTGGAGACATTCTAAAGAGGCAGCACAGAGATGCCTGCCTGCAAATGCAGGAGGAGGAGGCAGAACCCAGGCTGAGAAGAGCAGACTGAGTGCAGAAAGGGCAGGCATCAGGGATGGTGGAGCAGGGCCATCTGGGAGTCCTGTGTACAGCTGATTTGTGCCAGGCAGCTTGCGGGGCTGTAGCTTGGCCCAGGAGGAGACCCCAATGAGAGGACAGTGCAATGGCCAGCGAGGAGCTCAGAGAATCGCAGCATAGCTTAAGGCACAAGAAACTGGACCCGGAAAAGAGGAAAATGCAGTGTGGGTTAGTGACTTAAGAAGTGTGCTCTCTCTCTCTCTCTCTCTCTCTCTCTCTCTCTCTCTCTCTCTCTCTCTCACACACACACACACACACACACACACAAACAAGGATGCCACACCAGGAGCTGCAACCCTTTCAAGGGCAAATTGGGCCTTACAGCAAGAGGACACATGGTGTTCACATGTCTGACGTTATATACGTGTTTACAGGGAAGACAGAAGATTTTAAGGTAACTTTAAATATAAATAGATCTCACGGCACAGGACATAAATCTGTAGTTCACTTGGAGTAAATAAGCCTGAATGTGATTATGAGAGGTGACTGCAGATACACACTCAGGTGAACTGTAACATCAAGCTATACAGTTTGAAGCAAACAGCATGGTAACGGTGCATTCCGGGGTTGTGCAATCCTCATGTCCATTGAGCTCCAAAACATTTTCACGGCCACCCCTCAGGAGTCCCCATGTGATCTCACAGCATCCTGCCCTCCTGCCTGTTAAGGGGTGCACATATCACATTCAGTGCAATTGTGAGTCCAACTCAGGTTGTCTCAGGTTGCGCACATCTTCTAATCCTTACTCTCGTGTGCAGTTGCAGTCGGCCTCTGTGTCTGTACAGCCAATCTGCTGCAGAGCTAAAGTACTGAGAAAAAACCCACCTGTGCATAGCATGCATGCCTTTGCCTGCCATTATTCCTAAACACAGCTTGACAGTGATTTGTGCAACAGTTTGTAGGGGACCTGGCCAGGGGTGAATGATTAAACTGAATGATTAAACTGAGGGACCCAAGTGCATAGGCTCTATGAGGAATGCAGGGCCAAATTACACCAATAATTAAAGCACAAGGCAAAAGGCCCATGGGCTCTGCAAGAATGAATAACTAAACGATGGGGCCAAAACTCCTCTGTGAGGACAGAATGGTTAAACTGTGGGGCAAAAGCACACAGGCTGTGTGAGCATAGAATGATTTAAACAAGAAGTTTAGATTAGTGGAGCATGTTGTGCCTGGCCATATGGCCTCCTCTTTCTCCAAGAAAAATTGCCTAGCCTTGAGATAGCTCCTGGCCCAAACTGCTTTTCTCCTGCTTTTTTCTCTTACACTGAGAGTCCAAATAAATGCTGGAGTTCTCAGCTTGGGGGCTTTTGTGTCTCCCAGAATCTCCCTGATGGGTGGGGTACTCTTGGTGGAGAAACAGCCCCACTGGGCCTCTCAGTAACTGAACTAAGTCTCATGTCTGGGTAATCTTTTCATCCTCCATGCAGCCCTGTGGTCACATACTGTAACAAGAGTTGCATTGTATTAGATGCCCAAGTCATCTAGGGGAGATTTAAGGTGAATAGATGAATGCTGTAGGTTATCTGTAAACACTATGCCATTTTATACAAGGGCCTTGAGCATCCTTAGATCTAGCATCTGTGGGATACCTCCTCCCCCACCACACAAAAAAAATTCTTGCAAAGACCACAGGACCACTGTACTTTAGTACCATTTCTTTATTTTGAAACAAGGTTTTGCTAAGTCGCTAAGTTGCCCAGGCTGGTCTTGAATTTGTAGTCCTCTGGTCTCATCCTCCCAGAGTGCTGGGGTCATAGACATGCACCACTGGTCCCAGCTATTGTGAATTACCATTGCTTTGTTAAACAGGTTGAGTGGACAGCTGAGGGACAGACTCAGTGAGCAGCACAGGGATGGGTACCAAAGACAAGTAGGTGGGATGGGCAGGAAGTGGGTTCCACAAGGCTGGTGACTATATGATGCTGATTGCAAGACTGAATCACAAGTGTATTCCTGGGTCCCAGATATCCTGGGAAAGTGCAGGGCCAGGCAGGAGGGCCACTGTGCAGTCCTTAAGCTGGGGTAGCAGGAGCATAGTAGAAACATCTTTTGTTTGCCTCCTCCCTCCCTACCCAAGCACAAACACAGACTGTAGAATTTGGCCAGGTTGTGCGGCTTTCCATTCTCCATGGCCTTCCGAGGCCCTGCCTTTGTCGCCAGCCTCAGCCCAAGGAATAAATCTCTTGGGCATCATCTTCAATCAGGGCCCTGGGGGAAGGGCTGAGCAGCAGGGATGACAGGATCCAGAGCTCAAGGATGCTCCCAGCAGCTGAGGCAGGAAGTGCTTCTGACAGTTCCTCCTGCCAGGGGATTATGGAGAAGGCGAGGGCCATGGGGACTCTAGGAGGCGGAAGAGGAGGAGCCCCAGGACCCTCTCCAGAACACCAGGAAGGCCTGTCTCTCATCTCCGAGCTGCCAGGGCCTTCCTTGAGGTACTCATTTACCCCTCACCCTGCGGTTGGTGGCTGGGCCCTGCCTGCCTGAGGCATCAAAGGGTTATGGAAGGAAAAGGAAGTGCCTTGTTTCCATTACCCCTCTTTAGGCAGTGGCCAGCACTGTCACTTTTAGAGTCTTTATTTCATCCAGACCACTGCTCTTTCCATCCAGAGACTCCCTTATTGGTAGCTGTTAAATTCCTTGTGACTTGAGTTGCACTGTGTCTGCCTTCATGGGGACCTGCTTCAGTGGCCGCTTTTGAGGTATCATGAAGAACCTGGGGGTGGGGGAACCTCATCAGTCCCAACCTGCCCTGCATTAAGGGTTTAGAACAACAGCACCCTGCCAACCCCTGGGGAGTCTGGTGGGGAGCAAGCTGTGGGGCGGGTGGGGCAGGTGGTACCAATCTTGCACCAGGTGGTGGGTTTGTTCTGTAGCAGTCTCCACCCTAAGGTGACGAAGTCTGGCAGGAAGCAGCTACACAGGGAACTGCAACCTAATTGGTGGTCCAGAGAGTGGTACCCTACCCTGACAGATGTGGGCCCTGGGAACCTAGCAACAGGGCCTCAGCCAATCACAGTGACTGAGTTCTCAGCCAATTCCAGTTGCTCAGTTATGTGGAAATAAGGCAAATGAGCTGTCCCAGCCAGGCATCTCTGTAGCAGGTCCCGCTTTGGTTTCTCTGATTGGAAATACAGCTCACCTCAGTGCAAGTAGATTTCTAAAACCATCTTTGGTTCCTGAGGGCTGCCCAGTTCTAGAACTGTTCCTTCCTCAGATAAACTGTCATATTTAGCTGGTATCAGGTTTATATTTGATCCCATCCCAGCATAGGTAAATGCTGGGTGGTGATTGCTCCTAGAATTGAGTACCTACATCTCAAGAGGTTCTGTACCTTGCAACAGCTCACATTTGTACTCAGGACAACACTGAGCATAGACAAACCCCAGGAGACTGAAGGCTCTCCAGGCAGGCAGTGCCCACCCCACAGGCTTCCCTGCCTCTGGGGGCAGTTCCTAGGGACCTACTGCTGCAAGCAGCTCTGCATCTGGCTAGCCTATTTCAGCTGAGCTGGATGAGCTGGGGTCGCAGGCCGCCTCTCCGTGCGGCACTGTGTGTCCACACATCCTGACTTCTCCACGCAGCTCTGCTGGCCTCTTTCTCGCCACTTGCTGCATTCAGCCCTCTCTCTCTGCAGCCTCCTCACCCGCAGCTCCCCCAACCCTTGGCCAAAAATATCTGGAAACCAAAAGTTGCACAGGAACTGAATGTGTCCAGACATTTGTTTGTCGTTATTCTCTGAACAACCCATTATAACAATCATTTATCCGGCATTTACACTGTATTAGGCATGGCAAGCAATCTACGGGTAGTTTCAAGTACACTGGAGAACTGGAGGGTCCTGTGCCTGTGTGTACTGTGTCATGTGGAATGAGGGGCGTGAGCATTCCTGGGTTTGGCATCTGAAGTGTTCCTGGACACACGCTCCCTCGGGAGCCAAGGGATGACTGCACTTTTTCCTTCACACTCTAGTGCTTTCCTTTAGGACTTTTTGTTTAACAGCTACGTTATCTACAGGGAACTTCCACATATTAATGTCCTTCCAGACATACTGCATATGGGATTTTTTTATTATGTCCTGATTGTATTTAGGCACAGATTAGCTTGTAAGAAGCATAAAACCAATATGCACAAATAAATGGGAGGCTGGGCACATTAACACCATGTCTGGTTGTGTCGCTGACTGCTTTGGGCCAAGGAGACCACCTGCATCCCTTCACCAGCAGAGTGTACGGACCCCTGAGTGTGCATTCAGACTCTTTCCGGGGTCTTGGGCCCCACAGGCACTGAGGGGTCAAAGCTTGTCTCTGGGATACAGATACGGCAGTGGAAGCCAAGGAATCCCTGAGAAAGCAGACTAGAATTCCTGTTAATTACTGGTAGAGTCTCTGCTGAACAAACTTGTGAGTTAATAAAGGTCTAAGAGGAAGAAATGAATATTAATCTAAAGTCACAGAAGTAAATCTGTGTGCACATTTCTTGCTTGGCCCTGATTTCTTTTGGTCAATCCAATGGGTTGTCTTTTTTTATATTAATGTGAAACCCTTGTCCATTGATGTGGTAAGTCAGTTCTCTGCTGAATAACAATGGTATCTGTCTTTTAGTCTGGTTAACTTGGCTGGAAAATTTATGTGTCTTGTCCCTCACATGCATTGAACTGAGGGTATGTCAACTGAAGGGATGCTATTAAGTGGTTTACTATGAAATGATGCTATTAAGTGATTTCACACATGTGCCCACAGCTTGAATAAACCCTTAGCATGATAGGTGGGCGGCAGTGTGGGTGATGAAGACACGCAGAGCACCTTCTGGGTTTAATAGGTGGTTCCTGCTGCTGTGTATAAACCAATTTGCCATCAGTGACTAAGTAACAGCTCATACAGGAGGGAGACATTTACTAGTTTACCTTACAATGTATAACTTATATGAGACTTTGAGCCTGACCAGGCCATATGACTGTTTGTTCTGGAGGAAGTCTTGCAAAGTATAGTGTTAAAGGAAATAAAAATCCCATTGGATTTTCCCAGTGGAATGCTACTGGAACAGCATGAGATGTTTTGCTAAGATATGTCCAAAGGAAAGGGAATCATGAAGCCCAGGAAGACCAAGTCCTTGGGATAGTTCAACAATAATGTTCTCTAATCTTGTTAATCATCCCTCCCATTTCCCCTATTCCTGGGATATGTTACAGAATCTTAATAAAAGCCTGGAGAAAATTGCATCTGAGGCTCCAGTCCTAGAGGCTGTAGCCCTCCAATCACATAACTTTGCCTCTTTTGTTGTCTTTTCATCTGCTGAACCTCATTTTTGGAACCTGTCACCCCACAGAAACCAACACCTTTCAAATGCTTCCCAACATACTGCTTTTGTAGCTGTGTTCAGTTGCTATGAGTCTTTCAAGGTAAGGTGGCTTTCTCCTCTTCAGGTGTTTGAATTTTCCACCTACCAAAGTGCCTCCAGGTCTTAAGGGAGACTGCAGGTCACAGGATGTGCTCTTTGGGACAGGCATAGGTGCCAAGTCTTGGCTCTTGGCACTTGTTACTTTCTGCTTTGCAGCTTTCTTAGCTTGGCATTTCCTTTGAATTTTTAGTGCCACTTTTTGCAAATGGCTGATCATTTCTTGGATATGATTCTGGGGTGGTTTTTCCATATGTGGGATGGAATTTGTGGCTGGTGCATTCCTGAGAGCTGGTGTATCATTCAGTGCTTACCAGAGAAATAGATTTAATATAAGATATGTAAGTATATAAGGATTTTCAAGGGAGGTTTACAATGGTCTCCTGCAGAATTAGGTGTGAAAAAGTCCCAAAGGGCCATTGTGGGCTAGAGACTCAAAGTGCTAGAGATAGAAAGGATCTGTGTGCTGCATATCCAAAGGATCCAGTCAAAAGTCTAAGACCTGGAGCTCACTTCAGAGTCAGGAGCTAAAGGGCCTGAAGGTCTGTGCTGGAAGCCAGCACGCAGACATCCATTAGCAAAGACCAGAGCATCTCTGAAGAATCAGAAGGGAGACTTCCTTCTTTCCCTTTTTAATCCATCCAGACCACAAGCCTATTGGTTGATGCCACACACATTCAGGGTGGAGCTTCCCTCTCCAATAAGTCCATTATTGAGACATACTCAGAACTACCTAAGCCAATCTGTGGGACATTTCTTACTCAAGTTCACAAAGAGTCAATTATCACAATTATCAGACATTGCAGGCCTAGGTTCCTTATTCTGTCCTTTGCTTGCACCAGCACGGTAAGTTATTACTTTGGCTGGGAATGGTCTATGGGGAGACTTGCCGTGCCTCCTTGCCTAAGAACATGTCATCCTGGGGCAGTCAGGGCTGTGTGTGTCCAACTTTTGTCATGTGGCCCCTTGCTCGTGCTCCCCAGCTGGGCACCAACTAAAAAAGGATCAGAGGCTGTTTTGGAAATACATCTGCAGCATTTGACTCCCCACACTTGTGTTTGGCCTTAGATGTCCCCATCCCAGCCAGCACTAACTGATGGCCACCTGAACAGCCAACTTTAATTGATGACCGTCTTACAGTATTGTCTCCAGTGTCGCTCACAGGATCCTGTTTCAAGTTGATAACTGTAGTTTGGCAGGCTTAAATCCCTAACTACCATGAAACCCAGTGGAACCAGAATTCCACATGATATCATCCATGGAGTCATATTTGGTCACTGAATGAGTTGCAGCATTTTCACCATTTGTTGTGATGGGATACAGAATTCACTCCTGTCAAAGGCAGAGCTCCTGTCTTGCATGGGTCTGTGCTGGCTGCAACCACGCAGCAGTGGGCTTCACTCTGCAGCAGCTTGGCCTGAGGTAGTTGGTGTTGAAGCCACATCTTCACCCTGGAAAACAGACAGCCTCCTTGTATGCCTGGAATCTAAGTGATAGCCTGCAATTTGTTTTTGCAAATGCAATTTACTCTCAATTTCATTTAAATTGTAAGCAAACTTCACTGTAAACACTTTGGGCACAAATCTTGGACATTACATTGGGGCTTTTCTGACTGAAAGAATTCGCTCATGACCAGCTTCCTAGTGGGTAGGTGCAGGTTGGGCATCCCGGCGGGCCTTAGGTAGGGGAGAGCAAGGCTGCTACACAGGCAAGGCAAGTGTGTGAGAACTTGGGGCAAGCTGCCGCTGGAGGCTAAGGGGTGCAGTGATCCTTGTTACTGACATTGATGATATTTATGGTTTTTTCCTTTGCCTCAGCAAACAAGATCCTGCCCTTTCTGGTTATGGTATTCTTGCAAAATAACCTAATGTGTTCACCAGAGTACCAGAGCACGTGCAGCAGAGGGACCTGGAATAGGGAGCTGGCTGCTGCGGGACCTGTACCCAAACCTTCCAGGAGCGGTGTGGACAGGTTGTCTTCTCCTGGAAAAGAGTTCCAACCATTCCCAAGCCCTTTGGCTCATAAATCACTTGACAGATGCTGGGCTGTTACCTGACCAGCACTGAGAAGTCAGGAGCTGTAACTTGCAAGACACTCGGACTTCACTCTTTTGGTTTCCCCTGGGTCATGCCAAGAAGCTAGGACAAATGCTGAGCGGTGAGATATTGGAACCTGATGATGCCCTCTGCCAGTGCTGTGGATGGAGGGACGGATGGATGGATGGGTGGGTGGATGGAGGGAGGGAGGGAAGGAAGGCTGGGTGGCTGAAGGAAGTCGTGCTTGGTTTCCAGGGAGCCGGGAGGAGCCGCAGAGGGAGAGAGAAGTAAATGGAACCTCATGGGCTGGGCCCATGTCACAGCCACACTTGGCTGGGGACACTTGTTACCATGACAAACGTTTCTCATCTGTGTCTTCCATGGAATCATGAGCTCTGGAAAGTCTTTGACTGACATCCCTTCTCCCCACCTTCTAGCCTGATCTCACCTCAGGAAGGCACAGCACCCGTTATCTGCATAATCTGAACACCTAAGAGTCTTTCTCCATTCTCCTCTTTCATTCCTTTCCTGTAAGGAGTCCACAGTCAGATGTAAATACCCCTCTTCCTCTTCCTGTCCCAGGGCTTACTGCCACCTCTGTGATGCTCTGTCCTTATTTCCTACGTCAGTTAATTACCACACAGCTTCAGTGTGATTTCCCCGGAGGATTCCTATCTGGCTTGCATTGAAGGCCCTAGAATACCGCCCTTTTGTGTGCTGTGGCAGACCCCTGCTGCCCACACACCTAGCCCTCCTTGCCTCCCACTCTCACCTGCCTTGTGCTCTGAGGCTTCCCTGCCTCTGTGCTCTGCAGGGCCCTCCAGGTCGGAAACACTTATCCTGGCCCTTTGGGTGGAAGCTTCCTTTGCCCCCTTGAGGTGTTCGTGGAATGGCTCTCCACCCCCAGGCAGTGTCTGTCTTGATGCTGGGGACATCCTGTGGGTCACCACCCGGCTGTTATGTTTTCTTTTGTTCATCTTCCCTGGACGCTGCCGTTCAGGTGCTGAGCCATAGTGACCCTACTCTCCTACTGGCTCGGAGGCCTGGCTTGTGTCTCTTGTGTCTGCAGCTGCTTCACACACCCAGGCTTTGAGGAAAACTTGGTTCATTCAACCTCTGTATCCCTGGAGCACCTCACTGATGATAGATTTTGGAACACCTGAAGGTTCAATTGTGTGTGTTTGTGTGTGTGTGTTTAAAAGAACAGAAAGCTGGGATAGGGAAGTCCCTTCCCTGACTATTTATAACCCTTCCCAGCCACCGGCAGCTCACTGACCATAATTCACCCACCAGAAAGAATGAGCAAGCTCTTTCTCACACCTGGATCTTCTGGCTCTTAAGTGCTCCCTGGCTGAATTTCCGATCCAATGACTGTTTTGAAGTGGAACCTCACTGGCCATGTCTGTGCTCACTGAGCTCTTTCTTCTGGCTGAGCAGCTCACCCTCTTGGCTGGCCCTGGGCTCCTGGAGCCCAGTCAGGGTGGTGGCTTCTCCTAGAGGGAGATATGATGGCCATGTGACCCAGCCACTCCAGTGGATTGTAGGCACCTGACCTCTGATAGTGTCCTGCAGGCTGTCTTGTGAGTGCCTGCCAGGGCGAGCATGAACCTGGTCCTTGGTCTTTTGTGCCTGTGTTCTTAGGCTTCTCGGGGCCCTGGTTGGCATCTTGGGATCAGCTGTCCATCTACCCACCTGGCTTTGAGAAAGTACATCCAGGCTCATGTTCCAAGCTCAGATGTATCTATTCACCTCTAAACACGCAAATTGGAAACAACCTGAAAGGAGCTGGAAGGCTGAGTCTGGTGCTCTGCATAATCTTGAGACATAAAGGAAAATTTGAGCAAAAGGATATAGCCTTGGAAGAAGGAAGAACTTACCCATGGAGTCCCCAAACCACCAGTCGGGGAGAGGCTGGCTGGAAACAGCTAAGCTAGAGGTGTGGGGGGGGACTGGCATCACACGATGGTCTGGCCTGAACTCCTTAGCATGACCTGAGTGCTGGGAGGAGGGATGCCAGGGTTCCAGTATTTGTGGGCAGGTGACAAGGTCCCTAGCTGACCTGGGCTGCACCAAAAACCAAAGAAACACTGCTGCAGAGACTCAGCCCTGAAGGGAACCCCTGATTCTTCTGACAGCTAAGGTGGGATGAGTTGAGTATACAGGCACAGGGAAGGATGATCAGAACCCATCACTGAGTGAAACTGAGTCACACAAATGACATTTGTATCTGGCGCCCACATGTGCGCAGACATAGACCCAGGCACACAGACTCACAGACACACAACACACCCCTGGAAAGACAATCACTCCCACAATACAGGCTCAAGCTCTTATTTGGGTGGTCTTATTCCCACCCCATACTGTGGTTTGGATGTCGAATGTTCCCAAAGATCTTTGTTCTAGGTTTGTCCCAGCCTAGGATCCTGTTGGAGGTGGTGGAACTCTGAGGAGGTGGGGCCCAGTGGGAGGTGGTGAGGTCATTGCAACCCACCCATGGAGGGTAGATCAAGACCCCACCCCTTCTTTTTTATTTCCTCGATTGGCTGCCACAAGGCAAGCAGCTTTGCTCCACTTCACACCCCCTGCAGTGATGTGCTGCCTCCCTGCTTGGCCCAAATGCAAGGGAAACAATTACCATGGACTGACCCCTCTGAAACCTGAGCCAGACCAATCTTTCCTCCCTGTAAATTGTTTTTCTCTTTGTTAGAGAGCTGAGGATTCCATGCAGTGGTCTGGTTCCTGACTGGTGCTGGCTGGTGGATCCAGTTTTCTGGTGACC
The DNA here is from genome assembly GCA_004027595.1 of Dinomys branickii. NCBI lineage: Eukaryota > Metazoa > Chordata > Mammalia > Rodentia > Dinomyidae > Dinomys > Dinomys branickii. The sequence continues at coordinate 56,230 of PVLD010002355.1, read as the reverse complement.
CCTTTTAGAAACTGATCCCCTTCCAACAGCTTCCACACAACCCTGGACATAGTAGGGGTGTGTTTGTATGTATGTGTCCCTGTTGCCTTGTTCTAGGCTATAGGGCCAGGGTCTCAGGATCCCCTGTGGAGACCCATGAGGCCCAGGATACCTGAATGTGGAGAAAGCACAGCAGGGCATGTCCCATCTCCCCATTTTCCCTTTCAGTTCCCTTTGTATTCCTGCAGCCAAAGTGCTTCCAGGTTTACATGGCTCCCCAAAGCCCATGGTTCTTTGTGAGATACCATCTTGTTGCTGAGCATGGTTTGTTGTATCAACATCAGATTGATCATTCACTCTTAGCTCTGTGTGCTCTGGGGTGGAGGACTCTAGGAGGGTTGGCCCTTAGGGGTGGCAGAAGAAATCTGGGATTTCTCTGCAGGTCTCAGGGGCCCAGTCTCAACTACCCTGTCCCCAACCTCTTCCAACAGCCTCTGAACAACCCAGGTTATAGTAGTGTGTGTGTGTGTGTGTGTGTGTGTGTGTGTGTGTGTGTATGTGTCCCTGTTGCCTTGTTCTAGGTTGCAGGGCCAGGGTCTCAGGACCCTCTGGGGAGACTTGTGAGGCCCAGGATGCCTGAGTGTGGAAAAAATGCTGCATGAAGACCTTGGCATGGCCCCAGCAGGGGAGAGTGATACATGTTATTGCACACACTACCCCTCAGAGACAGGTCCTCAGCAGTCAGGGCCAAAGACAGGAAGGCTGTTGGAACAGGCAGTGACTCTGAAAAGTGACTCTCTTGGAGGCAGCTGAGACAGGAAATCCTTTGCTTAGAGTCTGAGCAGTTGTCCAGGTAAGCAGCTCAAGAACATGCAACTAGTGTCTCGTTGGCTACCTCTGATGGGCTGAGCTTCCTTCCTTTCCACTTCAGTTCACTACCTACAGAAAATGCAGCTGAATTGGTTTTAATGGTTCATCTACATAGAAGCCCAGGGCATTAGAGCCCCCTTAGTCTAATGTCCTCTTATTATTTTAACACCATTACTTTTCTAGAACCAACCTTTTATTTATATTTTAAGCATATTTAGAAATCTCTCAACACATATATAAACATGTATATGTCCAAATGTATCTGAAAATATGTTTAGATATTTGTATAGTTGTCTAAATGCAGGTGTATGATGGTTGATTCACTGTGTCAATTTGAGAAGACCAGAAGCTTAACTAGTAATTCAGCAGTTCTACATCCTAGTGTGTAGAGGACATGCCCTTACAGCTCTAAGATGTTGTTCATTGTGTCAAATGAAGTTTAATTAAGCAACTCAGCAGAGAGTCAGGGTCCTCACTTTGTAAACACCCTCATCCTGTACAAGAGAGGGGCAGGGAGATGATGTGAATACCACACCCACCCAAGAAAGAAGCTAAGAGATTAAGGGTTGTGTCCAAGGCTGTGCAGCTGCTTGGTGATAGGGTGGTGATTTTAAGCCAGCTATAGGTCTTCAAATGTGCCCACTCTTCCTATAGCACCACGGTGTGCTCTCTGATACAAGGTCCTGGGAAGAACTGAAGACGCACTGTGACCATGGTAGGCGACTTGGGACAGCTACACTCTGTTGCCTCCATAGTGAATGTGACTGTGATAAATCTCATCTACAGTTGGCATTTTCTTATGATTCGTTTAATGACGGTCTATTTTATCTCCAAGTTCACCAACTCTCTCTCTGAATCTTCTCCATTCTCCCCATTCTCTTGGTTGTACACTTTCATTAAGTTTGTGTTTCTGATTGTGCTTTTGAGTTTTAAATTTTCCATTTTGTTCCTTTTCATACTTTTTACTTGTTTGCTGAGAATTTCCTTTTTAAAAATTTGTTTCAAATCTTTTCACAAGTGCTCTTTGAAGCATTTTATAATGCATGTTTAGAAATTCTTGCCCAAACATTCCCACATCTACAAGATCAGGTTGTTCGGTGATTGTCTTCTCACATTCATTCTGCGATCCTCTTAAGTCTTAGTTGATTTGGTTGAATCTGAGATACTTCCGATACAACAGTCGAGACCCTGGATGTTAGGCAAGTCTGGTGTTTTGCCCAGTGCCCTGGATCCCATCCTGGCGTGGGCAGCTGCCTAGTTGCCACTGCAGAGTGATGAGATTCAGGGTCCTGGCATGGTGTCAACACCGGGAAGCAGGAATTCTCATCTTGTTTGCAAAGGTGACATTCCTGTTTTCCCACCAGTTTCTTCTTCAATGTGGGAAGTTTGGGGGACTCAGCACATTTTGTGGAGTAGAAGCAGGGTCTCCACTGGGCCTCTGGTTGTGAGATAACGGTGGGCTGTGGGCTTCCTCAGGGTGCTTGTTGCAGGGGAATAGTCACTGTCCAAAGCTTATGTGTCCTATGAAGCTGCTGCCAACCTGCTCCCTTGGCTAGAGACAGGAGTTATCTTAGAGGAGTGGCTACCACGATCTATATTTTAGGTATCCCTAAAAGCTCATGTGTTGAAAGGGTGGAGGCATTGAAAAGTGGTGGAAACTCTAGCAGGTGAGAACCAGCTGGAGGAAGTTGGTCGCTTAGGGTGTAACTGTGATGTTGAAGGGGATAGTTTGCGCCCAGGCCCCGGCTGGCACCCACCCACTTTGTCTCTCTGTCTCTCCGCTGCCTGGCCACCATGACGTAAGCAGCTTTCTCCCACATGATGTATTTCTTCACCTCAGGTTCAGAAACAATGGAGCCAAGTGATCACAGGCTGAAGCCTCTGAAACTGAGTCTATCTGACACTGCGGCTGTTTCATCCGTATGCATAGACACTTCCATAGTACCCGTCTAGGACATATGAGGTGAAAAGCAACCCCAAAGAACTTATCCCATACCTCTTGCTGGGATGAGCTTCCTGGATGGTTTCCTCCTTCTTGTGGTGTTCTGTGAGGTTTGTAGCTGGACTGGAAGGAGGTTGGGATATATACATATTCTGCCTATGTGCAGCCCCGGTCCTTTTCTTTTTTCTTTTCACTGTGTTTCTTCTACATAATTTATTGCTTAATATTGTTTGTCTCCTGCTTGACTCCCTTGCCCTTGGTGGTTAAGGAACTTCAGTTCATCCACCTTGATTTCAAGCTGATACAGACAAGTAATTTCTTCCACATTGCTTACTGCTTTTGAATTTTCCTTTTCCTAGTTTACTGATTTCTTTTTCTTCCCCACATCTACCCTTGGAGGCTGGACCATGGTGTGTCTCCCTACACCTGGAGCAGCTTCTTACACCAACCATGGCTACCAGCTCAGAGCCCCAAGACTCCTTGCACCAGCAGCTGAGGGCCTGGGTTAGATACTGCAGCATCTCCTTCTTCTTTGGAGTAGCAGCCGTGCTTATGATTCTCTGAAGGACCCTCAGAGCCCAGGGCCACGGTGGCGGGAAATAGACAATGTGATCACGCTATAGGATGTTGGCATGGTTGCCTTCTCTGCAGACTGAGGCACCATCGTTATCTGGTTCTGTTCCCTGTGAAACAAACCCACAGGATCCAGTCGAGAGAGAGCCTGGGTAGTGGTGAGGACTTCAAAGGCCCCTCTGGCTTCAAGCTGGTTCTTCTTAAAAGGTGATATGAGGCCAGGTCCCAGCACCTCAAGGGTCTCAAGTGTCTGTCTTTGGGGACAAACTTTCCCCATCCATCATGGAGGTCAAGAGAATAGAGCCGGAGTCCTGGCCCCAGAGCCATCCGGGCTGACAGGGCTTTGGGTTAATTGTCTCCATCTGCTGCTCTCTGCCACTGCTGTTGTCTTCTAAAGGGCCTGTATGTTTTAGGCATAGTCAGTGAAGAAAAGCAAAGGGCAATTTTTTATTTACCAGTTTTCAGGAACAGAAGCACCTCGTGGAAGGCCGAGCCTCACAATGCAAGTTTTCATCCCACTTAGGTGAGGATCCAGGGGTGGGACACTAACCTGAGTGTCCACTGACTCTGAATGCCAGCTTAACCTGTCTGTGCCTCAGTGTACCCTGCAGAGTAAACCCTGGTTGGCTAAGAAGCCACATGGAAATAGACCCAACACCACTTGGAGACTCCCTTCCTGTGTTTGCCTGTCATCTTTTGCAGCACGGAGGCCATCTTCTTGTAGAGACCACCTTCCTATGGAGACTGCCTTCCTGTCAAACATGCTGCCAAGCATATCTGAGGCCTGGCAAGCTCACTTAATCTCCATGGGTTCCATTTCTGAAACAAAAATATTTCCTTGTGCATAGAAAGTGGAGTTCCTGAAGAATCTTAGAATGGTGATGTTTCAGCAGAGCTCAAAGGAATGGAGAGGAGCTTCCCATCCTATCTCACAGGGGTAAAATTCAAGGCCTAAGGCATGGCTGTGCTGGTCCAGCATCATGAGAATGAAACAAAATTGGAGCAGGAGGGGAAGCAGGAGAATCAGCAAGTGAATATTCAACATGGAGGCAGCCCAGGTCTACAACCAGAAGAGCACAGGCTTTTGGGGCTGCCTGGCTGGTCACAAAGCCAGCAGAAAAGGTGAAGGGGCGCTCCAGGTTGTGGTGAAAAGCAGCCTGGGAAACAGCACAAGGAGGCCTCCTGTTTTCTGAGAAACCCCCACCCGCTTCCAAGAATCCAGATAAATGCATCTGCAACTCCAGCTGCTTCTGTGACTTGTCACACACCTCTTTGCAGCTGAAGTGTCAGTAACATTTTACCTATCAACCTTCACTTACTTTTTGTTCTGAGAACGATATGTGCTCGTTGGCCAGAAGTTGAAGAGCAATTGGACATGGATGAAGGAGGAAGCACTGTAACCTGGGAGTCACAGAGCAGGAGACATGTGAGCTTTGGGTGAGACTCTAGTGTGGAGTGTGGCCTCTAGTGCAAGGTGCCTGGAAAGGAGGCAGACCCAAAGAGGAGGCCTAGCAGAAGGTAACTGGGCAGCTGGACTTCACCCTTTACAAAAAGACCCACACTGCTTCTATGGGTTGGGCAGGTGTGGTTGGAGCAGCTGAGGTCCTGCAGGAGGGAGATGGTGTTGGAATGGGTGCGTTGACCCTCAGCCTCCTCTTCTGTGAACTCCAACTTATGCCACCCTCTGCGTGCTGTCATGTACCAAGGGACCTCACAATGGGCCCACCAGTTCTGGTCACCCAGTCTTGGGCTTTCAGCCTCCAAACTGAGTAACCAGCCTCTTTTCTTGGTCTGGTTCCCAGCCTCGAGGATCCTGTTGTAGCCACACATGATGCACTGAGACAGCTTGGAGTCAATGCCTAGGCTTCACACCATCATCTCCCCAAGCATGGAGAAGGGCTGCTTCCCATCTCTCTTACAGCTGAGCTCTGGACCACAGCTGCAGGCAGAAAGGATGGTGCCTTTCTTTGCCTGGACTATCTTTCTCCCAGCAGCAGCCTGGATCTCGAAGTCTTGCAGGAAAGCTACATGGAGATCTGGCCATGTCAGGTTTTAGAGGTGCATTCTTGAAAAGTTGCACGTTGCCATTATGAACTATGCTCAGCACCTCCTTCACATCCATTCCCACAGCACTGCACTTCCTGTTTCTTATCTTAAAATAGAACTTCAGCAAACTTGGCAAAGCAAGTCTCTCTGTTTGTGCTCCCAGTAGCTTTCTTTACACACACACACACCCTCCATCACTGAGTAGTATCTGAGGGTAACCGTCAGAACTGCACCTATCACAACTAGTATACCAGAAAATGTTTACTAATACTTGTATTGAAAATAATATCTCATTGTTTTAATTTGTGGTTTGGGTTTCTGATAAGGTTGGAGGCATTCTTTCCGAGACCTCCCAAGGAAAGTGTTCAGAGCTGCCAGGGCTACCAGAACACCTTCTGTCTTTGCTCTCCTGGGAATCCTCTATCTCCAGGCTGGGATGATTGGTAGTGCCCTGCCCATGAAGAAGGTGGCCTTTGGCTGTGTCTTTCAATTAACTATGCGTGAATATCCTGGGAGGAGGGGCACTGCTGTGCCAGACAGAAATGCAGGTGCTGGTTCTGTTTCCTATATCTGGCACAGAAGGTGCAGCTCCTGGTTTTCCAGGGAGCAGCCAGAGATTTAGGAAAGCTGTCACAGGGGCCTGGGAAGGTACAGGACCTCCTGGTCTATCGTGATGGCCGCATCACCATACACCCCAGGCTGCAAAGGGGGCCAACCAAAGTACTACTGGAGGACAAAGCACTGCTGGGGACTGCTTCTGCCTGGGTGCTAGGAGTGACATTCAAGTAGCATCAGAGCTGGATTGCAGTCTGATCTGAGGCTGGGGCTCGCCCTCACTGGACCAGCCCCACAGCAGCCCTGCTAATGGGATACACAAGCCAAGGGTTCCCATGCTGAGAGGGGATCAAATCAGACAAATTGTAAATCTGCAGCCTGTCCTGTCAGCATGTATATTTTTATAGAAAGGAGCAAGTTCCTGCTGTGCTGGCCAGATAAGCATCTCTGCTTTTCCTTACATGTTTGGAGCCATGAAAGAACTCCCCGGTGGGGACCTGGCTTTAATCACCTTTGATTAACACAGAGGCTTTGAAGGCGTAGGTGCTTTCTGCAAAGTGTGCAGGGTCTTGAAGCATTGACATCTCAGCCCTTGCCCTGGTATGGGAAACGTCTGCAGTGGAGCCCAGGCGTCTAGCCCAGGGTGAAGAGCTGCTGTGGGGGAGTTACCTGCGTGTCGCCGCTGCTGCCTCATTTCTCAAAGAAGGTTTTTGGCTTTTTGTTATGCTTTTCATTCTTGAAAAATTGCAGGCCAGCGCCTCCTGGGTACCCAGCTTGGGAATCACTCAGCATACTTTCTTTAGTCCAGAGGCAGGCTTTTAGGAGAGACTGAAAGAAGCCAGAAGGCGCCTTGGGAATGGATCCAGAGAAGGTAAGAGGCTGGACAGACGGAGCCTAGAGAACAGGCAAAAGGCTTTAGGGGACATCACGGGGACCCGGGGAGGCTCACTTCCCACTGAGCTAGAGTATAAATAGTGTGCCCTTGCCTGGAGAGGTCATTACATCCCTGAGTATGACCAGGGTGCGGTAGGCGTGCAGGTGAGATGCAAGGCTTAGGAGAACGTACAGGTCTTTACTTCCAGCCCCAGCTGACACAGTATCACCTTCCATTACAGCAGGTGACTGGGCTACCTGATTTCCAGGCCTGGGGCTCAGGGACTCAAGCAGGTGAGTACAGAAAGCAAATGCATGTGACATTCATCTTTCAAGGCACTAACATGGGTGCACAGACTCTGAGTTGGGGGATCAGGATGCGATAGGCCCACGAAGAAGTATCTGAGAAGGACCCTGAATTTGCTCCCCTAGTCCTAAGGGTCAGGCAGGACAGGGCTGAGTGAAATGGTCCTGAGGCAGAGCGCAGCCACTGCCTGCTTTCACACAGCTGGGAATTCCCAGTCCTTGCCAGCCCCAGTGCTCCTCAGAAGAGGGCCTGACCTGGGACCTTAGCACTCCTGTTCCTCCCCAGGCTGCCTTAGTGTGCACATAGGAGTCACAGAAATCACATTCATAGGTGCTCAAGTCCCAGGTTACAGAGCCCTGTGCCCATCCTCCTGCATACTTGAATCCCTCTCTACTATTATTTGTTATTGCTAGCACAGAGGACGCTCAGGGCCAACAGTTTCTGCACTGCATTGTTTATAAGATTTGAACGGCAAGAAAATGTCTGAACATGTCCGGTACAGACCCAATTTATTTTCTGAATGTTTTTGACGCATAGTTTGTTGAGTCCCTGAACTTGGGAACCAAGGCTGTGAGAGGCCAGTGTGGTTGCTGTGGTGACTGGCGCTTCCTGAGACATGCAGCCCGCCACAATGCTCAGGACGTCGCTCCACATCTGCGCTTCCCCAGAACACACAGCTGAGGCTGCTCAAGGAAGAGGGGGAGGAGGAAAAGAGGGGAGCCTACCCGGACCCTGGGGTCAGCTGTGTCCACGCAGGATGGTCTGGTTAAGGTCACAGGTCTGTCTGCAGAGTGTCACATTCAGAAAGAGAGCTAAGCTGAGGAGAGTCCAGTTTCTCTGGACCTGTTCTTAGGGCTGAGTTGCCCTCTACAACTGAGCTTCTGTAAAACAGCTTCCTAAACAGTCCTATTTCTTAGGAGGAAAGAGAGAGGAGCACACTGGGGGATGGAGGCAGGACTCTGTAGGAACAGAAAACAGGCCAGAGGAATTAGAGAAGCCTGGAGCAGCGTCTGGTTGCAGCTCAGGGAGAGCTCTGAGTAGATGGAGGCATGCAGTTGACAGAAGAGGCTGAGTTATGGGGAAAAGGCGTAATGGCAAAGCACTGTTTCTGAGATGAGGGAGAGGCTTCTAGCAGGAGGGGTCGCTGATCCCATGGTCACAGGATGGGCAGAGGCTGGAAGGGCTCTTGTCATAGATGAGGATGGTAGGTGTCAGCCTTTAGGAGCAGAAGGACAGGGGGATACAGAGGTGGGGCACATGGCATGCACAGGCCAATCATAATCCCAGAAACCACAATTCCCAACACCATAACCAGGACAGCCAAAACCCCTGAGGTCTAAAGTCCTAAAAATCACAGCCCCAAAAGATCTGGGTCCCGGATGTTGACATCGGAAAGCTGTAAGTCACAGTCCCACAGAGAGCCACATTCTGTGAACAGAGCGTTGGTGCTTTTTCAGAGGTGCCAGGATCATCCTGTGGTGTCAGTCTGAGTCTTCCTGTGCCCACGCTTGGGGAGCAGCTGTGAGCTGTGTGTTTTCAAAGTGTTTGCTGTCCACTTGGAAGCCTGCTTACTGCTCAGCTGGACTTATATGTGACCTGGACTGTACGATCAGGAGATGGTTCAACCATCCAAGCTGATGAGGCAACTTTGATCAAAAGAATGTTGATGTAGAGAAATTTTGAAAAAAATATAAAGGGATGAGAACAGTAAGAGGGCTAGTGATGGGTTGACATTGGCATTGGTGATGCGGTGAGGACAGGTCCGGAGGTATCAGAGGCCAAGGGGCTTCTGGTAAGTTGGATCCTAACTATACCACCTTGGAATTTGAACTTATCTGGATCTGGGACCTTTACAAAGCAACTCAGTTAAAATGAGGTCCATGGCGTGCAGCCTAACCCCACAGTCCTGGTGTCTGTATCGTAAAAGGAAAGAGGGCACAGAGATGGGGAGGGGTGAGGCTGGGACAACAGGTAGGACACATCGGGAGCAGCCAATCCTGGACTCATTGTCTGGGATTTCCTGCTGGGGATGGGGACAGGATGTTCCTGTCTATGGTCGGCACAGCCAGGACCTGCCTGGTCTGGGAGAGGTCGAGCAGCCCCAGCCATACGTGAGGGAAGGCGGAGTACATGGAGTTGCCAAACACAGGAGCTTTAGGTCCCCACACAATGCTGTGATCCTTGTCAACAGGCCTTTGAGACAGGTGAGTGGCATCTGGATGAATTAAAAGTGGGCAGTGGCTGGGCAGCTGTCCCGGGCCTCCTGGGTACTATGCAGTGCCAGGTGGGCTGTCAGGTTCCTGTACGTGTAATTGTCACACAGTGCCTGTGACTTCAGGGTGCAAACATGGCTAGGGGTGTGGGGGACCTGAGGTAGCCCAACCTGACAGAAGACTCCTGAGTTACAATTTGAGTCTGATTCCAGGCTCCTCAGGGGATAGCTGTCCCTCCAGTGTCACAGTGTCACCATGGTGATCAGCAGCTGGCACCACACAAGAAGGTTCAGGAGGCTCCATTTGTGGAAATCAGGCAGTAGGTGCTGGTTGAAGGGCACAGGGTCCGTGAACGATGAGGGAATTTGAGGGGGAAGGACAGTGCTTCTGGCTCCCTCCCTGCCAGACCGACCACAGGTGGGGGTGACATGAACTGTGGCCTGCTGTTACCAACTCTGGACTCTGATAGCTTAAGGCTGTGACCCTGTCTAGGACGTGGGAAGTCCTTCCCTTGTTTCTGAGACTTTGTACAGGAATCCAAGGGGGCTGTTTCCTTTGGTGGAGAGCAGGTGGTGGCAGGCGATGCTGATGGACTGTGCACAAGAGGCAGAGTCTCACTTCCTGGAAAGGTCCCCTCTTGCCCTTTCCCTGGCAAGTGACACGGGCTGCTCGGAAGGGACAGGAGCACTTACCTTGGGCCCAGAGGACAATGCTTCAGATCTGCAAGGACCTGGGAACATGAAAGTGCTCAGGGCAGGCAGAGGGGCAGAGGGTCCCTGGAGCCAGGGGCAGCACCGTGTTCAGTGTCACACTGCTCTGAAGGCTTGTGCAGCTGTATTCCACGGGGAATTCCCTGACTCTGCAGCGCCGGGGCTTCTCAGAGTGTGGGGTATCCAGGGAAACAGCTGAGCATGGCTCTGGTCTGTGAGAAGAACCAGATGCCTATGGTTACTCTACCCTGGATAATTACACAGTTCCAGAAGCCTCTTCATTTGATGAGTTTATTTTTTGTGAAGTGTGATGAACCTGATTGGCCCTGTGTTCCCCTTTGGGTATGGGGGGGCACGTGATTGAGGCTGAGAGGAAGGAGGGCAGCTGTCCTCAGGGAGTTGCTCACACTCCCAAAGGGCCCACGTCTTCCCTCCGCACACACAAGGCAGTCTTGGTTAGACACACTGTGCTGTGGCCCTCAGAAAATATTCTGTACCCAAGACCCTCCCCCAAAGAAAACACGTTCATTTCTGACCCAGGAACCCGAGTCTCAGCTTTGACTTTGATGACTTCTCAGCCAGTGTCACCACTCTCAGGATGACGAGGATGGTTAGAGGGTGGGTCCAGGCACTGTGCAAGAATAAAAAGTAAGGATTAAGTAAGGTGACTCGTGGGGGCATTTGTAAAGAGTAAATCACAGTGTAAATTGAGATATTGAAGCTGTTATTCTATTTTTTTCCCTTGGAAAGGAAATGAGTCAGTTGAGCCCCAGAAACTGGACATGGAGAGTCACAAGGGCTTCTGCACATGCCAAGGTGAGTTCACAGGGACTCCTCAGACGCAAAGCAGGCTGACAAGGAGATAAAGTGGCTTTGCCTTCTGTGGGACTCAGGTCTGCTTAATGAGATGAGCTGATTGTTCTCTGCTGATTAGGGTGGAAAAAGAAATGGCATTTATTTGTAAAACAAACTTGCAAAGGGAGATGTGAGCAGGGGTCTTCAGTCAGCAGATTTTTGACACTGGCCTTGGCGGATTTTCACCTGGCCCTTGGTAACTCCCAGCTACAGAAGGAGGCTCAGCATCACAATAGCCCTGGGCACAAGCTATCCTCCAGGGACGTTCTTTCTAATGCATCCAGAGCCCAAGTCACAGACTTCACCATGGCAGTTACGAATTTCATCCACCGTGGAGCGTTAGAGGCAGGCGATTTGTTGGGTCCAAGTCAAAGGTTATGAAAGAATTCTTCAGATTTGGGTGATTTCCACACCTATTAGGTAAGTTTAAACATATCCTTTTGCTTCTAAGGAAAACAGCTTGTAAAATACTTGGGAGCTCTGGGGACATCAAACAGCTCTTCGAGGAGTGCATTTTAATGGCCTACTTGTAAAAGATTCAGTAAAAGAAGCAAAAACATATGGTTTAAATTTTTGTGAATAATACGAGATATTTTGTAGGCATCCCTTTTTTTTCTTTTTCCTGAGGGTCTCAACACATCTTTGAGTGCTTATCCTAAAAACACTCACAGTATCCCTTACACACAGACCCGAAACAGGAGACTGCCAGGCTACAACCTCTCCTTGCTGTTGGGCCCAGAGATCTCAGCCTTTCAGATCTGGGTTCCTGGACAAGAGTGGGATAGGAAGGGTGGGATGTCAGCAGAGATCCAAGGAATTAGGGTGCAGAGGCACTGAGTCCATGGGTTCAGGGATCCAAAGCTTGCAGATCTAAGTAAGTCGCACTAAGAATTGAAGAGATGAGGCTAGCGGAGGGAGCAGCTCAAAGATAGTGGCCCCCTTGCTTACCTAAAGCATTCAGACTCAGTGGGAACAACACCCATCTCACAAAATACATCTGTGGATTGGAAGACAGCAGGGGAGAGGCTTCTGGAAAGTCCCCTGGGAGGGAATTTGTGAGGACCCACATAGGTCACCGCCAGGAGCACTGATATTGGCTCAGGATAGGGCTGTAGGGTAAGATTTGTCCACGTCGAGCTGGGCAGCGACACCTGCCTAGTTGGGTTGGGAGAATGGGAGGCAGGGATGGCATTAATTACCACACGGCAACCAATTTTTCCAGTCTTAGACTGTAACTGAACAAATATTCACTGGATGACAAGTAAATATTTGCCAGGTGCCTTGTCCTAGGAACAAGGTCTTTTTTCCGTAACTTGGAGCCCTGTGGGAGGGACACCATTGCTGAGTGGGCCACATCAGCCATCCAGAGTGCAGCCCTGGCTGGAGAGGTGCTGATGATAGGGGTTGATGGGTCTGTGTCAAGAGGAACCTCCTGAGGAGAGCGTGACCAGGGGAGATTCCCTGCCTCCCTCTCAGCCTCTCTCCTCACCCAGCCCTTCCTTGGGTCTCTAAGGGGAAAGTGATGTTGTCTTACTTCTTTTCCTTGTCACTTGGACAAAATAGCTAAAACTCTGACTAAAATGGGGGTGGTTTATTTCGACTCATGTTTCAGTCCGTGGTCTGTTGGCTGCAAGGTAGGATGGCACAGGGGTCTGGGGGAGGAGAGCTGCTCAACTCATGGTGGACAGGAAGCAGAGAGAGGGGAGGAACCCGGAAGGAGATAGAGCCTTCCGGGTCACAGCCCCAGTGACCGCCAGGCCCTACCTCCTAACTGCAAGTCAGCTATCAGCTTCTGTGATCCAGTCGTCTTCCACAGGTCCCACCTGTGGGTGGGTGTGTGAGGCTTGAGAGACATCTAGCTCTAAACTGTAACAGATGTACTTCTGCTCACATTCTGGAGATGGGGAATCAGGAGCAGCATGCTGCATCTGCTGGGCTCCTGGTGAGGAGTTGATGTTGCTTCAACTCAGGGCAGAAAGTGGAGGAGCGGACAGGTGCAGTGTCCAGAGCTTCCTATCCCCAGACCAAAGAGTCAGACTATCTGTGAGGCTCTGCCCACAGCTCCATCAACCCCCCAGCACTACTGTGTCCATGAACCAAGGTTCTAGCACATGGACTTTAGGCCATACTCAAGCCCTGGCACCGTGTCTGCTACTGCCAGAGCCTTCAAGAAATAGTAGAGGTCTGGTGTGCCTGGGATGTAGCGAAGTGGCACACATTTGCCATCCACTGCCAGATATATGGGGAGGGCTGATACCGCAGGCCAAAGGCAACAGGGACAAAGGACCAGAATGGGCAGTGTAGATCCTGGGAGCACATTCCTAGCATGACTCTGTGGAATGAGGTCCCCTGCCATCGCAGGTCAGTGCCAGCATGGCCTGTTTGGGGTGTCATCCCTGGTCCTGAATTCCCCAGGGTCCTTGTTGGGTTGCTGGGGAGCCTGGCTCCTGGCCTACAACAGGGCCCCTCCTTGGGGGCCTGCTGTGTATTCACCTTGTCCAGGGCCTGCTGTGTCCACCAATTCCCTAGGGAAGAAGGAGGGAATTGGCATAGGTCCTTCCCTCTGAAGGTTCCTGCCCAACCCTCACAGCATGTAAACAGGTTTCAGGCATCCCTGAGCTGTTATTTCATTGTGAAGACTCAAAGCCTTAATTTTTTTTTTTTTTGTCACAGAAGGGAATGGATGATGGACACGTAACATACGTGTCTGACACAGGACAGCCCTGTGGGTGTGGCCATAGCAGGAGGGGCAGATCTGTGCAGCATGCATTGTGACCTCCAAGACTCTGAGCGGCTTCCTGGTGCATGGCGTGGGGCATGCATGCTGCACGTGCTGGTCTTTTCTGTGCCCGGACAGACCTCCCTCCCCATTTCGGGCCTTCCTGGGGCTGCAGAGCCCTCCCAGTGCAGCTCTCCTGGAACTGATCCACCCCAGTCTGACATGGGGGTGAAGCTGTGGTTGTCCTGCAGCAACTGGGCCCTCTCAGATGCATAGAGGGCCATTAAGGTGCAGAGCTGGGTCAGCTGGGCTTCTTGTCACACCCGGGCCTGGGGCCTGGACCCCTGTGTCCCTGTAGCTCATGTTGTACCCTACTGAGTGGCTTTTGGCAGTTACCAGTCACTCCCTTTAGGTCCCCCTAAGTGACTTTACCATGCTTTTTTTCTGAAATTCACACTGAAGTGATTAGCATCCAATTTCCCCAAGGAGCTGGGAGAATTTTGTTCTGGTCCCTGGTAGACAGTGGGAAGAATTAGGTACTACATTCCAGGAGCAGACCTGCTGGTGTGGGCCACTCCCTTCCTCCCCATCCAGGAAATCCCACAAGAGCCCACTACCAGGGTTCAGATGGGCTGTGGGAGCAGGAAAGGGTACCCTGAGGGAAAACCATGGAAAAATTACCTAGCCTCTCTGATTTCAGTGCTCACTGTCATTACAGTGGGAATAAAGTTCACACCTGGATGATCTTTAAATGAAGTACCTTAAACTCCTGGAAGATAGAAAGTACTAAACTAGAGAAAGTCTGTGGTTATCTCATTCATGTTTCCAGTGAAATGATTTCCTCAGGCCACAGGCTGGCTTTGGCCAACCCATACATTCTGGACCACTTGGGGGGGCCCTGGCACCCATAAACCACAGTCACGGCTCAGATGTGCCAGGCTACTGGTGTAGGATGGAGCCAGTGGAGGTCTTTGTCATTTAGAAATGCGTCAGGTCAGCCAGGGAAGAGGATCCAAAGCATGCACAGAGGTTGTGGGAACAGAAGAGAAAGCCAACTTGAGGGGCAGCATGGAGTGAGACTTCACCAAGAAGTGGGCAGAGCAGCCACCTTGGAGGGTAACCTGGAGTCCCCTGTAGTCTTCTGAATGTCTGCACAGGGCAAGGCCAAGGGACCACAACATGGCTTCAGAGAAGAGATGGTGGCAGTCATCGAGGGAGGGACAGGCTAGTGCCAAGGCAGCAGAGGTGGTAGGGTCTCCGGATCAGAGCCATGGCAGGGACCAGGGCTCCACACAGCCAATGGGGAGGCCCGAGAGTGGAGGCATCACTGGCAAATCTTGTGCACTCATGTTTTCTTTTCTGGGTTTCAGTGACTTCCTTTTTTAATTTATATTTTTATTAGTACACATTTGCAGTTTGTAATAATTATGGCCAGGGTGGGGAGTTGATACAGATACATAAAACATCTTGATTCTCATTTCCCCTTCCCTCTTTTCCCCGCTCTACTGTCTCTTGTCTCTTTCCCATTTACAAAAGATCTGTCTCCCTGTTTCCTGTGATCAGTCCTTTATCTTGCTCTTTATTTACACTTTGGGTTTCTCATATGAGAGAAACAGTGAAATATTTAAGCATGTGCTTCTGGCTGTCTGCACCTCTCTGAGCCTCTGTCACCATCTGCACAGGGGTTAATGACACACACAGCAGTGTGGGACAATGGGGGGGCGGTGTCAACATGCCATGAGCTTAGAATGGTACATGGTGGGTAATTAGTGCTACAGAGCAGAGCTGGCTTTACTACTGTAATTATTCTTGTTATTCTCAACACATCTGCAGGGCCGTAGAGTGGTGCAGATGTTCTAAAAATCTCTGGCAATATGAAAGAAATCCTGATGTGTATGCAATGCAGCTTCTTCACCTCTTCTTTCATTTTATCCAAAATCATTCACTGGAATGCACAAGGGAGGAGTTGTGTGCAAAGACGCCTATCACTGTGCTTTCATAGTAACAGATATTTGCAAAGCATTGGTTTTTTAACATCAAGAGAAGCTATACACTTGTCACCATCTGTCGCTGTGATGAACAATTAGGTATTAACTGATATTAAGTGAAGAATGACGTGTACCCAAATGTCAAGGTCTCTCTGTGTCTCCATTTCTACTAATGTGTACATGACACTCATGTCTTGTGCATCTAATCCATGAGTGAAATTTAGAAAACACACAATGATATTCACTTCTGTTTTGGAGCTTCCTTGGTGAATTTAATTTCTGTATTTCTCATTTACTATCTGACTCCTCAACAATGAGTTCATCCCCAGTGAAAATGGCTTTATCTTTTGTAATTGTAAGTGTAATGAATAGTCTCAAATTTCAAATAATTGAAGCACTCAGAATAAGTGGAATCACCTACAGTTTCAGTAAGTCTTTGATGGGCTTTCATGTTCTTAGCTTGTCTTTATCCTTGTACCCTGCAGAAGATAAAGGTACTCAGGCAAACTGACACATAGCTCTATAGTATACACGAGGGCAGGGTCTGCTGTTTTTATTGTTTTGTTTCTCATTTATCAAAATATCATAGACATCATTCTCATAGTTCTCATTTGGTAAATATAGGTGTGACTCTGCTGCGATGGTTGGATTTGACATCACATGGATGGTTCAGATTACTCTCCATCAGGAGTGTACTGATCTAATCACTCCACTCACTGAGCTAATCCTCCACTAGCAGAGCTCAAGGGTGATCTCAACATAGGTACATTTAATTTCGCTGTTGGAGCTGCTGTCTGTTGAGTCCTGGTTGACACCCAGTCTGAAACCTTGCAGGAAGGAGCAGAAACTCTTCTGAGAAGTGAAAATGTCATTAATTCTACGGATGAGCCTCCAAGCTTCATAGCCATAAACAATTTTTTTTCAAATGTCAAGAACAAGAGGGGAAGATTCTAAGTATCACAGCTTGGGAGTACATGAGAAACAGATTCATGGGCACCGTCCAGTTCCAGTGGAGAGTGATGCTTTATCCCTAATCTCTTTCTTCGTGGCATCTTCTGCCAGTTGGAAATTAGCTATGAAGAATACTCAATTAGAATGCTTTGGGCACTGCTTTTGTTTTTCTTATGCATACTAGAATGCAAGCTTCAAGTATTTACTTCTGACTACATTCTTGCTTAATGAAACATCTTTTTTTATCTTTCTGTGCATGCACACAAAGGCACACGTGCCCACCAATTTTGTAACCCTAAACACTGAGTTGTATTTCTCATTCCCATTGAGATAATCAAATTTAGAGTACACTGAAGAGATATGTAGAAACGTGTGTACATGTGCAGGTGGCAAGTGTATGTGCATGTGTTCACGTGTGTACATGTATATGTGCATGTGTATGTGTTCTTGGGGTAAGGCACAGGAAAGGAAAAAGACTGACCCCTCTGAAGCTGCACCCTGTGGTGAGGACTGGGACTTGTAGGACTCTAGTCTCCAGAGAGGGGCCTGTGTACCTCAATACGTTGCTTGCACATGCACATCTGATTTATTTCACTTATGAGTATGGTCTCTAATTGTGACTGTCTATAAAAGCCTCAAGTTCATCTTTCTAGAGTTTTTAAGTCAAGATATCATCTTAATTATTTTCCTGGGGCTGAGATACAAAACTGGACACATATGACTTCAAGGAAGAGAGATTCATTAGGCTCACTGCAGTTGGCAGGCTCCATGGCAGAAATGGCATGGTGGAAGGGCCTGGAGGAGCACAGATGCTCAACTCATGGTGGCCAGAAAGCAGAGAGAGAGAGGGAGCTTGGGACAAGAACACTCTTCTAGGTCATGCAACATTACCTGCCTCTTCCAACCAGTTCCTACTTCCAAACATGAGACTTTGGGGGGTGGGGACATTTTAGACTTAAACCGTAACAGGCATGGAAAAGGATAATGAGGGAAGTGAAACTTCTGGGGACTAGTTCATAGGAAAGGGTTGCTGTCATCTCTAGCTGGTGGAAAATGTAGGTATGGCTCTGTTTGAAAATATTCTTGGCTGTTAGAGATTCACGCTAAAGTCTTAGAGATGGAATACTATGTTGCCTGTGGTTGCACTAAAAGCAGTTCATTTGCAAAATAATCAATTTAATCATGTTTGAAACACCTATTTGGGTGCAGATAGACCTGGTGGATTGCTGTCTTTGAGAAAAATAAGTAACAACTGGGATCTGATGTTGGCCAAGACCTTATGAAAATGACAAGATTTTTCTGTATTCTCAGCATCTAGGGAGACACCTAGTGTCCAGGACAGTGCTGGGCGTCAGCTGAATTATGCCTCAGCCACCACGGTTGGTGGCCATCTGTTCCCAGCTCCTGGGTCCCTAGATCCCATTCTTGCTGCCTTCTCTCGGCCTCTGCACCAGGAGAATTTTCTCAGGAGGAACCCAGATGACTCCTGTGCAGACAGTTGGATCTGGAATCTGATGCACGGCCAGGGTGTCCTGCATGGACCCAGAGCCCTTAGAGGATGTTCTGAGTATAAGAGTAGAGAAATCTGAGGCACTAGAATGTAAAACGTCATCATCTCACTGTCATTTTCAATATAAAGTCCTCTTGGTGCACATGCTGGGCACTGTGTCCTTCCTTGCCCCATTTCAGATGACCTTTGCCTAGGTCATCTGAACAGGGACTTTGAAGGTGTGATTAGGTTAAGGATATGAGATGGGGCAACAGCCTAGACTACCTTTGTGGCTAGGTAATCATGAGGGTCCCTTCCCAGCAGTGGTCAGAGATCTGCCATAGCTGTTAATTATATTTGCAGATGGAGTGTGTCAGTCAGCTTTCCATTGCTATAACAAGACATCAAGATGATCAATTATAAAGAGGAAAGGTTGACTTCAGCTCATGGCTTTGGAGGTTTCTGCCCATGATTCATCAGCCTGGGACTATGGTGAAGCACCAGGGTTGGAGATGCAGTGGACACAGCTGCTTACGTCATGGAGGCTAGGAAAAAAAGAGGAGTAAGACACTTGGATCCCAGTATCTGCAAGGACAACCCTGTGTGACTGGGAGACCCCAGTGAGACCCTGTCCTTTAATGGTTCCTCCACCTCCCAACAGCACCATGGACTGGAGATGGAGCCTACTCTACACAGGCTCACACCATAGCACAGGGGACAGGGACTCGAGCCACACAGCCCTTAACACTGGATAACGCAAGAAGGTGGGTCCTCTCCCAGGCTCTAGGGAGAGGTGGCTGGGCCAGCACCTGCTGCTCACCCAGTAAGAGCATGCTAGACACCCATGTATGTGTACAGTCTATCCTGAGCTACACAGCTCATCCTGTGGGTGAGTCCTGGTATGGGTTGACTGTGCAGGGGTGGACAAAGATGTACAAGCTGCCTCCCCTCTGTTTGTGCAGAGCCCTGCTCCTTCCCACCTTTTCATCAAAACTCAAAGCACACAGCCATCTCGGCTCATGTCTCAGGTCATCCTCCCCAGGTGGAGGTTGCTTGGGACCCCCCACCTGGTCCTCCACTCCCCTCAGTCACACAGGACAGGCCATATTAAAATGACTCCTCTGTCTTCCTTCAGAAGCTCAAAGTCATTTTCTCTGGAAGGAACAGAGCAGGAGAGAGTGTAACCAGAATCATCTATCTGGTTAGCTGGTGCACCTAGCACTGCCGAGACACAAGAATTAACACTGAAGTACTCACCCACCTCTCATCCTCTCTGGATTGTCAGTTACCCAGGGTCTCTTGCACCTCAGTTTCTGCAACTCTCAAGACTGATGGGGCTTTTAAAATGCACCCAGCAACCCTCCAAGTGAACGCCAATGCAACACCTACTCTGCCATCCGGCACCACCCCTTATTGGAAGGTCCGGCTGTTTTCTTAATACCCAGGCTATAACAATGGACAGAAACTTCAGGTATATGAATTCTGTGCACAGCCTGTCTAGAAAATGGAGCTGCATTAAGAGTGGAGGTGAAGCAGCCCAGACAGACATGGCTCAGGGGAAGGCTGCTTGTCATTGGAGGGCTTTCCGCCTTCTAATTGGCTCTGTCCCCATCTCTGCCTGCTCAGATGCCTGGGGTATACCTTGTTCTCTTCCCA
Source organism: Dinomys branickii (assembly GCA_004027595.1). Taxonomy (NCBI): domain Eukaryota; kingdom Metazoa; phylum Chordata; class Mammalia; order Rodentia; family Dinomyidae; genus Dinomys; species Dinomys branickii. The sequence continues at coordinate 36,504 of PVLD010002355.1, read as the reverse complement.
GAGGCAACTGGTGCCAGAGGGAAGTAATCGTCCCTTCTGCTGAGGCTCCTTTCTTCTTAAAGTTCTAAATTTCTCCTAAATAATATAATGAAAATTATTTCACAGTCCTAACACATGACAAATGCTGACAAATAGTCTCAGCTATTATTATAATCACTGCTATGAGCTATTATAATTAGACACCCATGTATCTGTGCAGTCCATCCCAGGCTACCTGGTTCATCCTCTGGGTGAGTCCTGGGTGTGGTCTGACTGTGCAGGGGTGGACAGAGATGTACAAGAGAACTTTTAGAAAATTGACCAGACATAGAATGTTCTTATTGAATGTATGTACAGAAAATCTAATTTGCATGTGAATTCTGTTACAAGGATTGATTCTACATTAGGGAATTCCCGTAAACATCTTTAATTTGAAGGACAAATGTTAAAACAGCATGCTTTATATTCATAGGCTTATGAATCATATCCCACTTATATTTTGTATTAGAGAACTCTTCATCCAGCTTCTCCTTACACTAGCATCTTATACAATGTTTTAGTGCATGTGCTGCTGAGTTGAGCACCATCTTACCTAACACTGATCAAAACTGAAAACCTAACCTTGCCATAATACTCCTACATGTCAGGCGGTAGGAAACAGCAGGATGCCATAGCGGTATTTTAGGATATCTGCAACAACCAATTAAAAATGAGCGTAATGAATCCTCAATAACAGCAAAACCTGTGCAGTACCCAAGAATAACCTTAGCAGGAAATGCCAGATCTTTATGAATGAATCTTCATCAATTAAAAAATTACATTAAAGGACATAAATGAGAGGATAAACCATTTTCATTGTTGGGAACACAGAGCTGCAAATATATGAACACACTCTGGAGAAGAGTCTGCAATTTCAACTCAATACTCAATGAGTTAGGCTGTTGCAATTCCTATTGGGATGAGAAATTCTAATTCTCAAATTTATACACCCCAGACAATTTTAAAAGGGGAAATAAGTAACCATTGTCCTTATCTCCTATCAACATTTATTATAAAGGTGAAAAATGTGAAATAAAGTGTAAGAAGAGACAAACACATCAAAGGATAGAAAATACAAACACCTTTGTGAGCATGTTTGTGGTTAGTCTGTGATATGATAGCATTCCAACCAGCAGGAGAAATGGACCGCCTGATACCAGAATTTTAGCTGTATGCTTGGGAAAAATTCAAACCATTACTTCCAATACTATTTATAAAAATAAGTTCCAGATGAGTTGCTGAGTTAAACAACAGCAATAAAAAAGTGAAAAAAAATATTAGGAGGGAGAATGTTTCTGACTCAGGAGAAGGAAAGGCCAAAAATAAGAAATCCTTTCTAAACGCATGAAGATTTGACAAATATGATGACATCAAAATTTAAACTCTGCAAGATCAAAGGTTAAACAAGTAATAGACATTACTTGAAAAATTGAAAAGAATGCACAATATTTATAACATATGTAATAGATAAAAGGACAATATTCTAAATATGTCAAGACTGCCTTTATTCAAGCAAAGGCCAGGAACAAAGAGAGAAATGGAGAAAACACTCAAGGAAGTAATTTACAGTAGTAACAAAAATACAAAATTGCCAGTAAGGATAAGACTGTTTGTAACATAAGACACTTAAACAAGACACTTTCTCACACAGGAAAGCCCATTTAATATGGCAGTGAGGTTATTTTGAACCATTAGCACTGCAAAACTTTCTAAGATGGATAAAACTATACTATTGTGACTGTTTTTGTGGCACTGTACATCAGTATAGCTGTTTCAAAGGACAATTTAGAAAGATTGTTGTAACTAAAATGGGCACAAATGATTTTTGTGATGAAATATGGTGTGTGTTTAAATGAAAAAACTCTGACGATAAAAGATGCATTGCCATTAGCCCCCCCACCCTCCCCTTTACTTCAGACACTCTTATCCCATTGTTCTTCTCAGGTTCTGATACAGTTGTGGAAGCTTCTGTGAGTGTCTTCAGTTATGTTTTGCCAGGTGCCTTGATATCTTAAATTGTTTCAAAACATCTACCTTTTGTGGTCTATCTGACTTTGCATACACATCACACAAGAGCTAGAAGTCACATGGTGCCAGATCTGGTGACTATGCATCTGAGGACACAGAAGCATCTTTTTTACAAGCCTGCCTTTCCATTAGGTGATACTCACCGGCAGTTCTCACTGTACTTTTTATCACATTTCATAGGTGCTCAGGCAGAACTGCTTCAGAAAGTGGCTGGAACAATGGGATAAGTGTGTTCAAACTGAAGGGGATTAATGGTGATGTGTCTTTTACTGTAGTAAATTTCTATAATTTAAATAATCACCATAGGTTTTTTTTTTATCACACCTTGTATTTTATCTCAAAATTTCTATTGCTCAATCACTTTCTCAGAAAAATAATCACAGAGGTTCAAGAAGGGACAGATACAGGGAAATTAGTTCTAGTCTTATTTGTAATTGCAAACATAGCATAAAATCAAAGTGGAAGCAACCTGATGCTGATTATTGTAGAAAAGGCAGACGCCAAAAGAACATGGTGAGGCACATGTGGTGGCAGCAAAAGGTCTTTCAGACATGTTGATCAGGGACAAAAGTGACAGTATGATAAGCATAGTGTGGTAGAGTCAGATAAAGTGAGATGGCACGCACATCACCGAAGCACAGAGCCAGTGTTTTCACAGATCAGCGGGAGCAGAGCCTGCCGTGGGGGAGGGAACGTCCTATGGGCTGCGTGTCTAGGCCTGCTGGCCGCTGTGACCTTGAGGGGCCCACTGAGTAAGAGCCCTCTGCAGCAGGCAGATAAGCATAGAGCCTCTGGGCTACACCAGAAAGGCCTCCATCCTTACAGATCGGTAAAAATGGAGGTCAGGGGTTGGACCCGTGTAGGAGGCTTTGGCGTCTTGGAGCTGGCACTTTGTGTCTCAAAGCTGTAGATGCCTCACTTGCACCACTGTCCTGTTGTCCCAGTGAACCTTCCCACCACTGTCGTTTTTCAGGGAAGAAGGTCATGAAGCCCCTCTGTTTCATCAGGAGAACATATCTGCGTGGATGGATTATGGCTCATCGCATGGTGCAGACAAAGCCAGCACAGAGCCATGCAAGAGGAGGAGTCCCTTACCATCTCTATGGTGCCCTGCAGGCTGGGGAGGAACCGGTCTTTGGGTGTGCTGGAAGAGAAAGACCCCCGGGCTTCCCAGGCCCTGGATTGCACTGGGCTTTTTATGGAGAGCAGCCACTCAGCCCTAAGTAGGAACAGGGGAGTGTTTGTTCATTTACTCTTGCCTTCCTGGTATTGATAAACGACCAGACTTAATGGCGCAAATCCGTGGGTGACAACATCCTAGCTCCGTTGTCTTTCCTCGAGAGCAAGTGCAGTAGGTGCTGAAAAGCTGAGTATTCTTCAGTACAAAGTGTGAGGGGCTTCTCTAGTGCTGCTCCGTGTGTGAGCAGCTCACCAAGGGGATGAGGAAATCCCAGAGGAGCTTCTCACTGGCCTCTAGCCCAAGGGAGTCTTCCATTGTGCAAGGGTGCTGCCCTGGGAGGGGCTGAGGGGCCAGCACCTGGCACAGAGCAGTGGCAGCAGGACTCCTGCAGATGGGGTGGCGCCCAGGCCGGGCTGTGAGAGGCCAGAAGGGGTGGCCACCTTCCTGCTGGTAGGGTGGACACAGGCTCCGGATGCATAGCAGGGAGGTGAAGCCTTAGGCTGAGCTAGGGATGAGCAGTGGGGGTGTCACAGGAAGGGTGACATGGGCAGACAGGGCCTGGCCACTCTATCTGGGGATCTAGGACTGAAGTCTGACTCTGAGTGGTCGACGGTGCTTGCTTTGATGTAGTGTGCTGGGACTGCTTCCACTCATGTAGGCAGGCAGGATGACTCTGGGCCCCTCTTCCTGACCCAAAGATGGCAGTCATGCTCACGTGATGGTCCCTCTGTGTGGCTATCTGTCCCCGAATATCCCCTGCTCATGAAGATACCAGTCACATCAGATGTATGCCCATTCTAATGCCCCCACTTTAACGGATTATTCTGTGTGACCCTGTCTCTACAAGTGAAGAGAACCTGTGTCTACAGGCCAGCTGCTGGTGAAGACTCAAACATACCTGTCTGGGGGACATGATCAGGTCACCCTGGAAGCACCTTTTCTCAGAATGCCCCCTCCCTCACCGGTCTTGCCTATTTAAGTCTCACACATCCTGGAAAACCTCACCACAGTAGAATTCTTCAAGGAAGCATTTACACACCTGTGCTCATACTTAACACATCTTCCTTCCAACCCCCCTCACCCCAGCTCCCCCTCTTCCTGAGTCATAGTGAGAGCCACGTGTATCCCCTGTCAGTGGTGAGAGCACCTGCCATATATTCTGCATCCTTGAACCAGTAGGGGGGTGAGGCAGAGCAAAGGGTGTTCCAGGCATCAGCCAGATCTAGCTGTCCTAGACATGAGGCCATGCAGTAGGTGGCAGTGTGGTTCCCAACAAGGCTCCCCGGGAAATCATGGCACCTCAGAGGAGCTCCCGGGTGCCTGGTGTTCATGGAATCCCCTAACCTCACTGCCCACCAGGTGGACTTTCTGTATCTGCCCAGAGTCCCCTGGAAGATGGCTTTCTTGGCAGAGTCCTGAGATGGTGGGGTCCAAGGAGCATGAGAGAGCCGGTGCTCCCTCTCAGGACCCCCAGAGAGCCATCTGTCACAGGAATGGGCTGATCTACCCACAGGGCAGAGCCCTAGCCACCTAGTAAAGTCCTCCAGATCCACCTCTTGAGAGCTTACAAAGGATAACATTTTCAGATGCATTTTGTGGGGGAAACCCACTCACACCACAGTGGCGAGTGGTGGCCTTGTCCCCGCTTCGAGGGTGTGACAGGAGCCCTTGGCCAATATCCTCCTCACCCTACACCCAGCCCTTTCCTCTTCCTTGCTTTCCCAGAGCTGTGTGTCACAGAAGCTGAGCTATCACCAGCCCTGCTGCTTGGGGACACTCTGTGTCCCAAATTGCCATGCTGGCAGACTCTCTTCCCAGAAGCCACCACTGAACTCTGAACAAAGTCTTTAGTTATCTGAGACGTCCTGGCCTCCAGGTGAGACTCTAGTCCATGGTTCAAATTACTCACCTCGACAGCTGGCTGGATGAAGCTGCCTGAGAATCGGTCTCTTATTCACCCAGTGATGCCCACATTCATCTTGTGCAGGCTGCTCCCACTCCTGCCTTGAGCCTTCAGGCAGCTCCTGCCTTAGTCAGGCATATGTCACCAAGATGAAATGCCTCAACACTTAAATGACAGAGAAATGATTTATTCTAGCTCACAGTTTTAGAGGTTCCAGTTCCCATTATTGCAGGCCTGTGGAGAGGCAACACACCATAGCAGGGACACATGGCAAAGAAGCTGCTCAGCTCATGGCCAGGCAGAGGGGCAGGGCTCCACAATCCCCTTTCTGCAGCACAGCAGTGACCTAGAGTGCCCCTGGGCCCTACCCCTCTAAGCACCATGTTACAACCAAGCCTTTCACATATGGCCTTTGGTGGACACTCGAGATCCAGACTAGAACAGCTGGCAGGTCAACATTAACTCTTTCCTTTCCAACTTGTTCAGTCTATGGCATCCACTCCAGAGATGGCCTAAAGCACTGGTCTAGACCACTTCAGTCTCTTAGTCATGAGGGGAAGGCTACAGCAATAGGAGTCCCTGGTGGAGGCTTGGGTGCCAGGCTGTGATGGGTGCAGACAAACAGTTCTCAGATAGGACCAGGAACCCCAGCCTGTGACTTTCAGGATGAGACCCTGGGCTGGCAGGGAAATGCTTTACACTCCCAAAAGCAAAGCAGAGCACAGTGCAGGTGCCGCTTCAGAATGTGCAACTTACACCGTGCTTTCCCCATGTGCACAGGAGCCCTGGGGCATACTGAGCCTGCAGGTGGTCTGCAGATAGCCCTGCCCAGTGCTGGGCATGAAGAAGTAATGAGTAGGAGGGCCAGGGCCTTGCAGTAGAAATAGCCAGAGAATCCTTGGCCAGTTTGCACAGAGTGCTTGAACACCAAACAAGAGCAATAAGAAAGCTTGGACCTCTGAAGGAACTGATAATTGCCATGTTGAAGGAGTTTAAGTAGTCACAGTGAAAAGCCCAGGTGCATTACACACCTAGGTGCACCAAGGTCCTGGGCTTGGATGGAGCCACCTTGGGGAACTTTACTGCCCTCCAGCCACTTGTTGGCTTCATGAAAACAGAAGTGTGAGAGGTTTGCACCAGGAAGGAACCTGGTTCATCTGGGAGCTAGGCTGTGTGCTGTGCTGTCCAGCCCAGCTCTCTTCTCTTAAGGAGGGCCAAACTCCTGGGCAGTGCAGGATGACTCAAGACAGACACGCTCAAAGTCCAGGAACAGATCGCGCAGATTGTGACTTGAAAGGACAGAGTAAAAGAAGGAAAAGCAGACAATATATCAAGGAGTTTTTGTTTTCTTAAAATGCACAGAGCTTGAGGGCCAACAACACCATTTCCCAGCCACGTGGTGCCAAACACTGCATCTGAAGACAGGATGCTTGTCCCAGCAGAGCCAGCACTGGAGGATGGGCAGCTGGTATCCCTGCTGGTGGCAAGCGATGCCTACGCTGACTGCTCTTGTGTAAAGGTCAAAGGAGGCAGCGACCCAGCAGCCAGGGTAGCTGGAACACGGGTGGCTTTTCAGGATCACCTTCCAGAACAGAGCTGCCTCCGGCCACTGTAATCCAATATGGGTAAGCGGAAGTCACAGGCAAACTGAGCAGCCTGGGAATCTCTGCTTCTGAGCTGGGGAAAGCCCATGAGCAAGTCCCAGCATCTGCACCAGGGCCACCCTAGTGACCTTTGCCCCCTCCCCTCCTCATGTGGGGCTTTTGTAAGGCATGGATCTGACCCTTCTCGTGAAACGTGCTGCAGCTCAGATTCTGACAAAAATGCAAAGGCACGCAGGGCTGCCCTCTGCAAACAGTGCCCCAGCTTCAGCCTGGGCCCCTGCCTGTTTCCAATTATACTGGGAAACAGTGTCACTCAGAACACCCCTGGGCAGTAGGAGGGGCGGGGGATGGGGTGAGAGAGACAGAGACAGAGACAGGGACAGGGACAGAGACAGAGACAGCAACAGCAACAGAGAGAATATCACCTAGAGAGCACGTTTCTATTTGCCAAGCCAGTTCACTGCCCTAATGTGGCCTGTGAGCAAGGGGGCCATAAGGAAAGGTTTTCCTTCAACACAACCTGAGCATGCAATGGTTTGGAAACTCTTGGAGGTATCGGGGAAAGGACAGCAGAAAGATATAGCGCCGTCCTCTGATGCTCATAGGGCTCTATGCCTGACCTCTTCTCTGACTCTGCTACCACACCCACTCCTGTCCTGCCTCACCACCGCTCCCTACATCCACATCTCTACCTGCGCACAGTCATATACTGTGCAAGGAGAGGAACAGCGCTAAAAACCACAGAGCCATGCAGTCGCCTCATTATGTCACCAAGTGTATGTACCAGACTAAGAAGGCTGGGACATCACAGAGCGGTGGGCCCCATGGGACCATTGCTGCTGATGGAAGCATGTGTGTGTGTGTGTGTGTGTGTGTGTGTGTGTGTGTACACTTTACACATAGTGCTGAGTCTTATGAGGCTGCACAAACATGGAGAGGACATGAGGCTTGGAGGCTACTTATTTAAATAAGTGGCCCATGAATCCCTCAGAGCAGGTGACCCCTGAGCTGACACCTGAGTGGATAAGCTAGTGTATCTGCTGTATAAAGGGCCTGGCCCCAGACAAGGTGACACCAGCGTGGCTGAGTGGGGAGGTCAGGAGCCATGGCAGCCAGGTTGGTGCTGGACAGACCTTGCAGTGGTCACTTCTCTACCACTGGGGCAAAATACCTGACACTGTAAGTTAAAGGAGGAGAGGTTTATTTTGCCCCACAGTTTCAGAGGGCTCCGTGTGTGGTCAGAAGCTTCAAGGCAGGAGCATGATGGCCCAGGGGTGTGGCAGGGAAAGCTGCTTACCTCATGTGGCCAGAGCAGACAGACAGCCACAGAGGGCTGGAGAGAAGGGGCTGGGACAAGAATCCACCCTTCCAGGTCACACTGGAGCGACCTGCTTCCTTCAGCCAGACCCACCTTCTCATGGCACATTCAGCCATGATCTTGCCAGTGGATTAAACCACTGACCCACAATGAGCAGCCACCTTCAGAAATCCTCTGAACACAGGAGCCTTGTGGGGACACTGTGGCTCCAAACCAGAACCAGCTCTCTCCCTTCTTTCCCCACCCCAGGAGAGGAGGCCCAGGCTCTCCTCCCCTCCACACTCAGGCAAACTTGGCCTGTCCTTACTTCCACCCTCCTCCTTCTTTTCCCAGTGCCTCCTAAACAGAGTATTCTATTAACTTGTTCTTAAACGTCTCCCCAAGGTATAAGATGCATACAGAAAGGGTATAGTGATGCATGCGGGATGGCGTTCACAGGCCTGGAGGTCAGTGCCCAGCAGCCTTTTCTCCCCAGCATATCCACCTACTAGGGGACTCAAGTGGCCCTGTTGTGATTTATGTGGATGGGGTCCCAGTGCAGGCTGCCTTTCCGCAGCTGTTCCCTTGTGCCGATTGATGGGAGACTCACTGAGCCCCTGTGTGCGATAGCCAGTCTCGCGGGCATGGCCTTCTGGGAGGGAACATGCCACAGCCTAATAATTTATTCCCCTACTAATGGGCACTTGGGACAGCTTCCAGCTGTGGGGTATTGTAAGTCAGCTGCTGTGACTGCTTTGGAACGCGCAGTTTGGAGAACATCTGCATGCATTTGTTCTGTGCTTGTGCCTGGGAAGGGAACTGATCGCAGCAGATTGAGGGAATGCGAGGATCCCTAAGCTAAGGGATTTCCCATGTTCATTCATTTAAAAATCATGTTTATTCTTATAGTGATAGAAGTAATGTATATTTATTGTTAGGAATTTGGAAGACAGAGTAGAATAAAACAAAATAAAAACACATATTCATCTTAAGTTTTATAACTGCAGATGTGAGATTACACTGCATAGAACCTTTGATTTGCTGTATTCATTTCATGTTGTGGCATTCCTAGTATTATTAAATTTTTTTCCAACTGCAGCATTTAGGTATATCAAAATGTGATTATTTAAACCTTTTTGTCTTTTTTTACTATTTGGAATGTTGCTACGTAAATTTTTTGCATACATTTGATTATTTCCTTAGAGCATATTTTGAAAACAGAATTTCTGAGTAAAAAGACTTTAAAACATGTAAAGTTCTTCCTCTCAACGGTCTAATTTCCCCATAAAAATTAAAAACAGAAATAATTTAGAGTCTACCCTATCTGTCTGATTCATTTCACTGAAAACACATCAATTTGTAGTCTATCAATCAGCATTACCATGATAGCTATTAAGGTTAAATATTTATGTGTCAACAGACCATTTGAATTTTGGGTTATTTCTTTGTTCATACTTTTGCTTACTTTCTGGACATCCCACGTTTTATTAATTTCTAGTATCATGTTTTGAAATGGAAAACTCCATTGTTTCCCTTACATTTCCACCTGCATTTCAGAGAGACCAATAGTCTGAAGGAGACTCATATCCCACCAGCAGAAAAGGCTTAGAAGCTCCAAGTGAGGGCCGTCATGTAGCTCAGCGGTGGGACCACTGCTCAGCATGTGTGTGGCGTTGGGTTCTGTCCTCAGAGTCCCCTACAAAAGAAGCCACAATTTGCCTTTCTGGACAAGGCAGTTCTCCAAGCTCTGGTACACATCTATATTACTTATTTAATTCTATTTTTGGTGACCCGTTGCCCACTGATGATCTGTCAGGGAAATAGCAGTTGAAAGTGTGACTCCCCACCCACATCCTTAAATTCACACAGATGAAAAAACTAGATGAGACTCTAGGATCTCCTCATGCACTATCCTCATTGGGTGGATGGGGAAACTGAGGCACAGAGGATGTAAGAAACTTAATAAAGGTCACATAGCATGAACAGGGTGAAGAAAGCAGGAATGTGGGGTTCCGAGCTCATGATGCTAGGAGCTGTCACTTCCCAGGCTATAGAGGGACCAGCACATATTTGATCACATGGCCTTCTCCAGGCAGCGTCCAGAAACACTGCTAATCTCCCCAGCACTCCCGTGTCCTCAGCATCTCTGGGTCTCCCCTGTGACTCTGGGTCTCAGTTCCACATCTAGGTGGAGCCCTGAGCTCCTGAGCCCCTCTGGAGCCTGTGGGAAGCCCGAGTGCGGCGGGTGCCAAATGGGTCTGTGTGCAACCTGGATGGGTTCCAGAGATCTGAAGATGTCTGGATTCCTCCCTGAGCATCCTTTCAGCGGACATTTCCCAAAGCTTGCCTGGCCCCCAAGGATGACATTCCATCAGAACTCTGTTTCTTGGCAATGTTCTCTGCAAATCTACAAGGATATTTACTTCAAAAACTAAAATCTGGAATATATCTCTGGTCGTAAAAGCAGACTCACAGGCCATTCCAAAGTGGCATGAGGAATGGAGGTGTGGGGTTTGGAGAGGACTGAGCCAAACTCCAGGAGCAGTAGAATGGGTCCCCATCTACCCAGGTGAAGTCATTGGCCTCAAAGTGTAGCTCAGGGACTGGGGCTTCTGAACTCTAATGCATGCATCCTTCTTAACTAAGCCAGAATCAAGTACTTTATATATTAAAACATCAAAAATATACATACATAAAAATACATGTGCAAAGCTTCCTTGTACACAAATGTACAAATGCTCCATGGAAAGAATGCAGATATAGCACTCATGCTGGCCCTGTGCATCCTGCTTCATGGAATTTAAAAATGTGAGTCAGAGAGAGAACACTGGCTAATGTCCAGCTTAAAGTGACTTACGAGTCACTAATTGAATTTCCATTTATAATTCAAATGAAACCAAGGGCTGCTTTTTTTTAACAGCTAAGTTTCTTGGTTTTAGATCGTATATTTATTTGTAAAGTAATTTCAAAGCAGTTTTAGAAACAGTTTAACAGTCACATCTTCTACTTAATCAAGAGAGTAAAAGTTCAGTTGACACTTCCAAATGGAAAATAATATTCATGAAAGGCAAAGTTTGATTTAAGCCAACTGCCACTGGAATTGAGTGATTCAAAACCAAAGACATCCCCAGCCGCTCCCCACAGGGAAAATTCCTTTGCTTGTTTCAGACCTAACAAGAGATGCAAGAAAATATATCACAGCAGAGCTCCCTCCCTCCCAGCTGTCCGCACAGTCAGTGTTGATCGGAGTGGAAAGAGCTAGGTTGCATCCTGCCAGTCTATGCTGCTGGAACTGTCCCTTGGTTTCTAGAGCTTCTCTCTGGGAACTTGGCGGGGCACCCTGTGCCTTGTCCCAGCCCTGACACCAACAGCTGCTGGCCCATAGTAACACATTCTGGACATCTGGCTCATTAAATCAAGGATGCAGAGGGCTCTGAATTGCTCAAAATATGGGGATGTGGTTTAGATCAACAGGCCCTCGGCAATTAGGCAGGGATTGTGTGGTGACTGCTATTCAAACTCTGGCAGACATGGGCTGCAGTCATGCCCAGCTGTGTTCAGGGTTGACAGGATGTTATCCTGCCTCTCTGTGCCTCCTGTGTTCATCCTTTGACATTGTGTTCCTTCCTTATTAAAGGAAAGATCCTGTGACATGTCAGATGAGGTCAGCATTTGTAAGTTGTAGGGTGAGCTCAGGAGGATGGTAAGGATGAGGAGACAACAGTCCTTCCCATTCAGCCCTCTGGCCAAGAGCACATCGCTGAGCTGCTTTAGCTCCCAGCACCTGTGCTGGTGAAACTGGAAACAAAATAGAGACCATGAGTGAATTAGATCAGTGGGACAGAGTGGAGAGCTCAGATAGGGACCACTCAAGTGTGCCCAAGGTGACAGAGGTATTCAGGGGAGGATAGGAACCAACCCTGTGTCAGGTTCCTGGGGATCCATGTGGGAAAAGGAACTTGACCTCAGCCTCATAACTCACATAAACTCTGAGTATATCACAGACTTATGCATTAAATGCTTCAGTACAGCTTTATGAACACCAGCCCCTTGCTGAACCAGGGTACATATCCTGTACTGGGTGAATGGACGTGGGGTTAGCTGAAGAATTCTTGGGCTTGATCTGTGAATGGAAAAATCAATAAACCGGACCTCATCAGAACTCAGTCATCTGTGAGAGACTCTGTGGAGAGTGGGGGAGAGAGGCTCGGTAGAGCACTGTCTACAGAGACTTTGATTTAAAGAACTCCAAGCAACACCTGCAAAAGTAGAAAATACGTTAGAAAATGGGCAAAGGAGCTAAACATTTCATGGCAAAAGGTAAACAGATGGCAAATAAACCCATGAACATGTGTCCTATGCCAGCAGCCACTAGATAATGCCCACCAAGAGTCCCATGCCTAGAGGAATGGCTGGCATAGAGAGATGGCTGCCCCAAATGCTACTGACAGTACAGGGAGGGATATGTGACATTCTGTTCTGGGAAACGTGGGGACATTGTCACAGTAGAAGTGTGCTAGCATGTGACTCAGTAAGTTTCCTTCAAGTATTTCTCACAAGGAAATGGGCACACATACACACACACACACACATCCATGAATATTTTAGAACCTTTTGTTCCAAACTTGTAGCAGTGCAACCTCCCTTCCATTGCTGTAGAGTTAAACTGAAGTATATCCCTACCAGAAGACACTGTTCACCAGCAGAAAGAGGAAAACATGGGGGACACAACCTGGGTAGAACCTGAATGCAAAAAGCCATTGCTGTAGGAAATGATAGAATTTCCTACATTTTTGAAATGATAGAATTTTAGCCATGGAGACCATCTGAGTAGTTGTCATGTACTGGGGAGGGAGCAGGCATCTGTGACCATGAAAGACAGACCCAAGGGTCCTTCCAATGACATCATTCATTGTCTGGTCTATAGTGTCGGTCACATAAATCCACATGTGATGAGACAGCATGAGCTAACATGCGTATGCACGCGTGTACACAAATACACACACATACACACACACATGGGTGCATAACATGGTGGTGTAATCTGTACACAGGTTCTCTGCATGGATCTCTTGATTGTGATACTAGGCTACAATTATGTAAGACTGCCCACTAGGAGATGCTAAGTTGGTGGGCCCTAGGACCCCTCTGTACTACTCCTTACAACTACTCTGTAATTATCTTTAAAAGTTTCTAAAGAAAATACAGAAAGAAATGAAGGAAGATAGAGCAAGTAAACCTTTCAGATGTAAGACAAAAAGGCATGATGGGGCAGAAACAGCTGGACGGTGGTCACCCTTGGAGCACTGGAGACACACTCAGGGCTGACACGTCTGAGGTTGCCCAACAAGAAGACAGATAACCAGCAACAAGGAACAAAAGGAGGACCGAACGCCAGGGTGTGAACCCAGACAGGCTGTAAATAAGTCTTGGGCTGACAGCTCTGCAGTTTACCAAGAGGACAACCTTTGAGATTGTGGCAGCAAATCAGGAAACTCCAGGAAGGATGTGTCTGGAGGAAACATAGTATTTCACGCTAGAGACATTAATGCTGAGGGTTTGGATGATATATAGAAGGCACATTACTCTTTCAACAGCAGAAACAAGAAAGACAACTAGAAACTCCAAGAAAAGCAAGCAAGCTCTGAAAAGGGACTCCAAAAACAAGCAGACCCAGCGTGCGTGCTGTAAGCAATGAATGCAGGATAAGGAAACAACACATTTCATCTCAGTATGTGGAACTCTTGCCATCAAGAGATTCCATCATGGGGCTGCACAAGGCTGTGATCCTAGCACACTACTCTACCAGGAAATGAAGACTTGTCTTCCGCCATAACACTGTTGATACCATTACTTAAAATTCAAACTTAGGGAAAATATAGACAACATAATCTACAATTACAAAACAAGTGAGACTGTTAAACTTTGACCCTATGACCCAGCACTGCACTACTGGATATGTAATCAAAGATAATGTAGCCGCGTAGCCAAGACCTGGTCACATCTGCTGCTTATTGCAGCACTATTCACAAAAGCCACGGTGCAGAATTAACCCAGTGACCACCAGTGGGTGAATGGACAAAGGAAATGTGTGGATATACACAATGTCATGGTTTATATCTTGATGTCCCTGCAAAGCTTCACGCCACCATGGATGGTGACTGGATCCTGGGGCAACTCAGCTGGGACCCTGTTAGAGGAGGCAGGTCACAGGGGCATGACCTGGAAGGGTTTGTCTTTCTCCCCAGCTTCTCCTTTCTCTCTTTTGTCTTCTTCCTGTCCATCATGTCTTGAGCATCTTTCCCTGTGCTATGTCCTCTACTACATAGTCCTACCTGGGAGCCAGCGGGCTAGGGACTGAAGCACGAGCCAAAATATACCTCTCCTTTTTAAGTCTCTAGGCTCTGGTATCACATCTCAGCAACGAGGAAAGTGACTCAACAGTCGTAGGAGAGGAAATGCTATCGCTGAAACAGCACGGATGAACCTGGAAGACATTACATCAAGCCATTTTATGCTGAAGATGGCAAGTTTTTGAATTTTTGCATGAAATTCATAGATGTTGTCTAGAAAATTTCAAGGAAGAATTTGAGGAGAAAGTGTTGTTTCACACTCCATTGTTATGGGCATTCAAAAGCTGAAACTGTAGGGATTTCAGGGTTAACTGAAATAAAGCGGACATAGAAAGACAAAGGCTGGATTCTGTTCTCATTCAGGCATGGAAGCCAGGGAAGCAGACCTCACAGAAGCACAGAGAGCGGTGGGTACCAGAGGAGGAGGAGAAGGGGTGGGGAGAAGGTGCAGGGCAGTGGGGAGTCAGCGAGGTGAAGGGGTGACCCTGGTGTCCTGTCACACAGCAATGATTCTTAACAGCAGTGTAGTGCATTTCTCAAAATAGCTAGAAAAGTGAATTTCGAATGCTTTGCTACAAAGACAGGATACACATTTGAGGTGGTGCGTATGCTAATTACTTTGATTAGATCATTATGCAATGTGCATATGCATATGGAAACACTGTTTCATTCCCCACAAATCTGTACCATTGTTATGTGTCAATAAATAGAGGTGAATATAGAGGAGAAAACTGACAGAAGGGAAAAGGCAGAAATGAGAATTTGCATCTTTCCTGAGGAGAGCCTAGTGGCTGCTGAAGGACAGATGTGCATGTGTGTAACTTATATCACACAGAACCATAGCCAGTGGCTGGCCCTTCCCGGTGCCATTCAGCCTGGGTTCAGACCCAGTTCTGCCTGCTACATCCCGATCTTCAGAGAAACCCTCGGTATCGGGGAAGACACGGAGTTCCTGCCTATATGGCAAGTGGATAGTGCTTGGCAACGGCATATGCCATGTGCACACTGGGTAAGTGAGCGTGGATGTTTGGGGATGGGGATGCTCCTGTGAGGACACCCTGAGGGTGCTCCCCAAGTCCGGAGCTCACATTCTATGTGAGGCCTCGAGACAAAGGCAGGAACTGGAACTGGAGGTTTACAGATTTATGAAGAGATGTGCTGACACAGAGATGAAAGAGGACACTTTAGGGATGAGGCTGGGCACCCAGAGCAGGGAGGCATGAGACTTTCCCGTATGACACACGTGCCCACACACATATACATGTGCACACATTATCAAGCATAAGTGAAGCAGGGCCCATGCCTGGAAATTCTAACCCTGAGGGAACAATGTTGTCCTTCTCAGGTAAACAAAGTTTATTCTTCACATACCAGAAGGCAGCGAACCAAGGCAAAGAATGTGTTTTCATCTGTCTTCCATTTGAGGAAAGCAGTGAATGAAGGGTCTCCTGACTACAGCCCGGCCTCCAGGAGCCACTGAAGCTGTCACTCCCAGGGAGCAAGGTCTGAGTCGATGCTCTTGGGTCAGATGCTTTTTGAAGCCTCCTGTCTCCCTTTGAGGGCACCCAATATATGGCCTGCATGAGCACATGGACCCTAGCTCTTGCCCCGTTGGGCACTGCTGAGTAATGGTCTCCACTGGGTGCAGTAGGTGTCGGGGAACGGGGGCACTGAATTATCTCATGTTCTTATTTGTTCCTAGGACAGCCTTGAATCCTATTTTAGAGACTGGAAATCTCAAGCTCACAAAGTCCTCCTGCTACTTGGGCTCTTCTCCCCTCCTCACACAGCTGGCTCCTGGAAGGCTCTGTTCCCAAGGAAGCTTGTCCCTCATGAGGGTTTGCAATCAGTGTTGCACTGCCCTCCTGCCCTCCCCCGGTCATGGCCAGAGGTTCTTCCTGGGAGAAAGTGCAGCGTGGGAATAAGCCAGATTAATGTGATCACTTCCACCATGTGTTTTGGGTGGCTTAGTGTGGCTATCATTCATATCCAAATGTCCTGCAGCTCCTCACAGTCCTGAACTGTGGCTGTAGATTCTGGAGGGGCCGGTGTTCCAGTGTGAGGACAAAACTCTCTCAAACCCTGCTCAGCCCTGATCCTGCCTAGCCTGTGTGGATTGCACCTCCTCCACACTGATTCATGTGTGTGTATGCATGTATGTACGTGTGTTTCCCATATTATCAGTATGAACAGGGTGGTGTGCAATTCACTGGTTTTCTCATCAGAGGGGACATGGACCCCACATCCTGAGTTCCAGGGTGTCTCTGGGAATATGGACATTCTACATGCTGTCACAGGCTCACAAGCAGGCAGGCTCTATGACAAACACACTCTGCAGCCAGAATTGGTGGACACTGTCTTCCAAGCTGTTAAATCAGTGAAACTGGAATTCTCTGCAGGATCCTGCCAAATTGGCAGACAACAAGAAAAACTCATCAATGCAGATACCCCATGCCCTGGATGTCACTTCTCGGGGGGCCAGAGAGAGAGGACTGGCAACGTGAGAACTTGCTCCAACCATGCAAAGCAAATCGTGGCTACCTCAACCCATCCACAAGCATGAGCAGGCGTATGAGAAGTGAAATACTGCTCAACTCACCAATCTAAATAGCTGTAGCTGTGCTGGGAAGACTGTATAAACAATTCCTCTTTCCTCCATGAAATAGTCACCTGTGGTCTGCTGCCAAAACCAATAAACTGCCTCCTTGGCTGCATAGGGCAGACATTTCCTCTGACAGCAGTGGCTTTCAACTCCAACTACTGGGCCAAGTTGGGGGACAAGTACACACCAGCCCTAGGATGGGACATGAGTGACCCTTTCTACCAGCCCATTAAAAACATGCCCTGTGTGTGGATGAAGTGTCAGCGGTACTGGCAAAGTGCTGTGGAGGGAACAGTGGATCATTTTACCATGGCTCTGACAACTGTAGATGGATTGGGTTAAAACGACCCAATGTCATAAAGTCAAGGAATAAATAAACCTTTCCTCTCCTCTGCTCCTTCCACAAGGTGCACACCAAGCGATGCTGTCAAGGGGTTTGCCTCCTGGGCTGGGAGTGGAACCTGTGAGGCCCGATGCCCTTCCTCTCATGGCCTGACTCTGCCTAGCACTGGCAATGTCTATGATTTGTAGACTCACTGACCTTCTCTAGAGCCTCTTAGGAGTGGTGCTCCACAGCCTGACAGGCTTCTAAACATAAGGTCTCTGGATATGGCAAAGACATCTTTCATTGTAATTAGACGTTGGTATCTGAACTGTGCAGATGGTGGCCTGGAACTGGGACTAGGATGGGCTGTGCAGAACTCATTGATAACATAGGAATCCTGAAACATCAAGACATCAACCTTGACTGTTTTCTCAAACTTCAAATGTGTGACTGGATCTCAGTCATGCCTGATTATTTTGCTTGCCTAAACCATATCTATAATAATTTGCAATTACATAAAGCAGAACTTTTTCTTTTTTCATTTTTTCTTATTGCACTGAGCTGCATTTCCAGCTCTTTTTATTTGTGTGTGTTTTTTTAAGAAAGTGATTCTTTAAGTCAGTTTGTTGTCCAGGTGGGACTTGACCTTACAGTCCTCCTGTCTCAGCTTACCTGAGTGCCAAGATTACAGGCCTGGCTGAAGGGGTTCTTGCATAAAAATCTGAGTGTAGAATCTTGCTAGATTTTTATAAATGAAAATTTCCCAATACTTTTCAGCTGTTTCCCTCAGGCTCAATTGGAAAAATTTCCTAATGATTTGACTGTATGGAGTTCTTCCAAAGTACCCAGCTTAATTCTATTATACTCAGCAGCTCTCTCTTCATACTGGCACAACAACTTAATAACATCTGATTTTTGTATAAACAAATTATATAAACAGTTTTGGAAGGTGTGTAAACATGTAGGCATGCTAAAGATAGTTTGGTGGTCCTGGTCTTTCTGCATTGCCGTGAACCCCAGGCAGTGGGTTTAAAGATAGAATGGGAAAATGATTAATTCTGCAAGTTCAGGAAGAGTAAGGTGACTTCTGCCATGCTAGTGTTTATTAGAAGAAGGAAAGAAAAGGAAGAGTAAAAGGAAAGGGTGAAGCAAGAAGAAAGGAAGGAGAGAAGGAAGGATGGAGAAAGAAGATAAAGCATTTCTCTCTATATGTTTAAAAATGATAGAGGTTTTTAGAGAGAAGTTTTAGATTCCCACCAAAACTGGGGAGGCAGGACCTAGAGTTCTCACGTGCATCCCCACCACTTGCCTTGCCATCTGCCATCTTATTGTCTCCTCCTGCAGAGTAAGATATTCACATGTTGACACTCCATTGGCCACCAAGGTTCAGGGTTCACATCCAGGCCAGCCCTTGGGCTGCACCCCACGGTGTGGATGGTGCGTGGTGACCTGTGCCTGCGACCACAATGTGACATGCCAGGGTGGCCTCCCTCCCAGATGGCCTCCAGACTCCACCTATTGGTCTTTCTCCTACTCATTCTAGGAAACCACAGATTCTTCTCTGCTTCCATAGCTTTATCTCTTCTTTGATGCCATATATTTGTGATCAAGTGTTATGTAGTCTTTTTAGACTGGCTTCTTTCCTTTGTGTCGCTTTAAGTTTTCTCCATGTCATTCTGTGGCTTGAAAATGGCTCAAGTGGAATTAAATAAAATTCTCAGCTAAAACCAGAAGAGGCCAAAAAGTTTTGGCAAAACAACGAAAGAACAAACACAAAATGACTATAGAAAACAACTGTGGAATGAGTTGAAATTGTGAAAGAAATATGAAATTTGTCAAAACCAAAATAGAATCACTTATGTTAACCCTCACCAAAAATGAACAAAGCGAGGAGGCTTGCAGGAAGGTTCTTATGCACCATGGCCTGACAGCAGTGATCACAAAGACACCCTAGAACTCCAAGCTTTTACAGAGATGACCTCACCCTTACATAAGATGCTCTTCCTCAAGGCCACATGCCTAGCAAGGGCCTCTTCAATCTCAGCCCCATGCCACTCTTGCTCAGTCATTGTGACCAAGCATTACTGCTTAAAGTGTCTGGTGTGATCCTCCTTCTTTCCTTTACAAACTTTCCTTTGTGTCACCAGCCTTGAAGTGCCCCGTAGAGTACCATGGCTTGCAGATTCCCATTCAAAGCTCTGCTAGTCCTAAATAAATATCAGCATCCTTTAGAGAATCTCTTTGATGATTTTTCAAATTTAGGTGACAATATTCCTCCAATAGTTCAGTAATCACACTGATTGCAGAGATAGAGTAAGATGAACATCATAGGCTTCATATTTTACAGCATTTTAGAAATGCATTGACATGTGGAGAAAATGAACCAAGAGGTCTCCGCACTGAATAGGGACAAGGGAAGCACAGACAAGGCAGTTCAGTGGCAGCCACTGCCACACACCAGGAGCTGGGGATGTAGCAGTCCCCAACTGTGAGGACAGAGTCGGGGGACAGAACAAAGGGCCTGCTCGACTGAGGCTTGAGTGGAGCACAAGCCCACATCAAGTAGGCACAAGGAGGCTGGCAAGGGGACCAGAGGGTGTCAGAGCCAGGTCAGCCCAGGGGTTGTGGTATGGTTGCTCCTCCCCTTGCCTCCTGCCAGGTCTCCTGCATGATAATCACGAACGTTCCCCTTGGAGCATTTCCTCACCAGAAGAGCACAGCTTGTGCATTCCCTGTTATCACCATGTGGCATGCAGAGCTACAGAAATGTGCAACTCGGAACCAGCAGAGAGGACAGAGGAGCAGCCCAGGACCCAATCTGGATCTGGCTGGTGCCCAGCACCTCCTGCTGCCCCCTGGGTCATGCTCTTTGCAGAAGAAGCACTCTACTTTGAGTTACTCTTCAGAGCCCAAATAGGCCATGTGACACTAGGCTCACCTTGGGTCTCACTGTTTCTGGAGCCTGGTTCTGACCCATGGCAGCCCTGCTTGCAGCTCCCAATGTACCAAGTGATCCCTGACCTGGACTTGTCCATGGTCACAGCAAGTGTCTGAGAAGTGACCTCAGTAACTGCTGGAGGAAGAGCAGTCAGCCAGGGAGCACAAACTGTTCATCCCACACACACACCAGAGAGCATCTGTTAATGGGATTGCTCTGTTTCTGCTGTTCCTTTTCTCACTAGGATCTTGTTCTTCCTCAGAGTACAGCTCCAGGAGCACTTGTGTAATCAAGAAGGGCGTGACCAGTGGCCTTTGCTGGCAAAATCAAATCCACTCCATGAAAAGTGCACGGTGCATCCCTGGAGGAATTCTTCTGTGGGCTATTAACAGATGCCTGCCCTTTGTGCATTTTAGCTGAGGGATATAGTGTATTTATTATGGGAGTGGTGGGGTTGGGCCACAGCAGTCTGAGGTTTTCCTAATTGGCTCTATGGCTGTGGTTTGGAGAGTAGTCAGCTCTTCGTGATTGGCCAGGCCCCCCGCAGTGGGCAGACTGGGGCTAATACAGCAGCAAATGGGGCTGCAAAAGCCTGGAGTTTGGGTGCTCCCTGGGGTCATAGTAACTGAGGGCTTCTCTAGCATTTTAGGAAAAGTAAGGAGCTGACACAATATTCTTTGTGTGTGTATGATACATGTTTTATTATAATTTAGGGAGCATATTTATACTTAACACTTGGTGAATATAGGTAGTTCATCACAACACACTTTCTTTTCTCCTCATTGTAAGTTTTTTGTCTATGATTATAAAGCTAATATGTTCCTGTTTGGAAAATACAAAAAAATAATAAAGAAGAAGTTTCACGTTTTCTGTAATCACACTGTCCAGAAAAATAAATTGACTTTATGTATGTGTGTGTGTGGTGTGTGTGTGTGTGTGTGTTTTCCACTACTGGGGACTGAACCTGGGCTCTTCAAATTGAGCTACATCCCCAGCTCTTTTTATTTTATCTTGGGACAGGATCTTGCTAAGTCACTAAGTTGCCCAGGCTGAGATCTAACTTGGGATCCTGTTGCCTCAGTCTCTCAAACTGCTGGGGTTACAGGTGTTTGCCACCATGTCCAGGGCTTTCTGTGTTCTTTGGTGCCATATGCTTTATGCTGTTTTATACTCTGCTGTTCCTTATACACATTCTTTTACTAAACATATGATATTTAAATACTGCTATTTTTTCCCA
Organism: Dinomys branickii; assembly: GCA_004027595.1. Classification (NCBI taxonomy): domain Eukaryota; kingdom Metazoa; phylum Chordata; class Mammalia; order Rodentia; family Dinomyidae; genus Dinomys; species Dinomys branickii. The sequence continues at coordinate 15,019 of PVLD010002355.1, read as the reverse complement.
CTCTGTGGGTTGTCTTTTCAATTTATTGGTGGTTTATTTTGCTGTGAAAAAGCTTTTTAAGAAGATCCCATTTGTTGATTCATTGTGATATTTCTTGTGCAACTGTTTTGTTCATACAGTCTTTGCCTACACCTAACTCCTCAAGAGTTCTACCTTTTCTATCTTCCAGCAGATTTAATGTTTCTGTTTTAATATTTATATCTTTGTTCCATTTCTACTTTGGTTTATTGCATTGTGAGGGATATGAATCTAGTTTTAGTCTTTGGTACATGGAAAGCCATTTTTCCCATGTATAAAAGAATCTATTTCTATTCCAATGAAGGTGCTTAACCCCTTTGTCAAAGATAAGGCGACTGAATGTGTTTTGAGTTGTTTTTGTATATTCTAGTCTGATGCGGAGGTCTGTTTTTTTCCCAGTACCATATTGTTTTTATCACTATAGCTTTGTAGTATAAGTTCAAGTCAGGGATTCTGATGCCCCCTGCCTTGCCTTTGTTACCCAGAATTGCTTTTGTTATTTTAGGTCTCTTCTGGTCCAAATGAATTTTAGGAGTGTTTTCTCCAATTCTGTAAGGTATATTGTTGGTATTTTGATTGGGATTGTTTTAAATCTATATAGTAATTTTTGAAGTATGGCCATTTTCAATGTATTGGTTCTTCCTAACCATGATCAAGCAATACCTTTCTATTTTCTGATATCCTGTTTGATCTCCTTTTACAGAGTACTATAATTTTCAGTGTAAAACTTCATTAGGTTGATTCCTAAGTATTTCATTTTTGGGGAATGCTATTGTGAAAGGTATGGTTTCCCTATTTTTCTCTCTCAGTGAGTTTGTTATTTGTGTACAGGAATGCTATTGACTTTTGACTGTTGACTTTGTATCTAGCTATGCTACTGCATTTGGCTATTAAATATAGAAGTCTTTTGGTGTAATTCTTGGGGTTTTTTATGTAGAAATAATGATAGCTTCTTCCTTTTCTATCCTTATTCCTTTTATTTCTTTCCTTCTTTCTCTTGTCTAAGTGTTCTTGCTAGTGTTTCCACAGCTATATTAAATAAGAGTGGTGATAGTGGCCGCCCTTGTTTTGTTCCTGATTTTAGAGTGAAGAGTTTTCAGTTCTTGAGCATTTAATATTATGTTGGCTAACATATTTATAACATGTTTGTCATAAACAGTTTTTATTGGATTGAAAAAAAGACCATCTATTCCGATTTTCTGTAGGGTTTTTACCATGAGTAAGTGTTGGACTTTGTCAAATGCTTTTCTTACCTCTACTCAGATGATCATGTGGCTTTTGTCCTTGACTCTGTAATATTGTATGTTACATTTATTGATTTGTGTATATTGAAGCTTGGTCCTGGTGTATCATCTTTTTGATTATTTGCTGCATTGTATTTGTCAATATCTTATGAGAATTTCTGCATCTATTTCATTAGGGAAATTGGCCTGTGGCTCTCATTTTTTGGTTAGATCCTTCCCTGACTTTTGTATCAGGGTAATGCTGGCTTCCAGGAATGAGTTTTGGAATCTTGCTTCCCTTTCAGTATCATTAAAGAATTTGAAGGGGTAGTGGCATTAGATCTTCTCTAAATTTCTTGTAGAATTTAGCGTTCAGGACCTGGGATTTTCTTTGTTGGAAAGAAAAGAATAGAATGAGGAAAAATTACATATTCAATTTCATTAACTGACATTGGATTATTTAGAATCTTTGTATCTTTTTGATTTAGCATTGATAATTCATATGTGTGTAGGAATCTGTCCATTTCTTCTGTGTTTCCCATCTCATTAGAATACAGGTTTTTGAAGTAGGTATTAATGATGTTCTGTATTTCTTCAGTATTCATTGTTGTTTAACCCTTTTTGATCATAACTGCATGTTTCTGAGTCTTTCTTCTTTTTGACAAGTTGACTAGGCATTTGTCAACTCTATTTAATCTTTCAAAAAATACAACTCTTCAATCTATTGATTATTTATAGTTTTCTTAATCTCAATTGCATTAATTTCTGCTCTCATCTTTACAATTTCTTCCCTTGTACAAGCTTTGGGCTCAACTCGTTTCTTTTCGACAAGCATAAGATTCAAGATTAGGTTATTTATTTGAGCTTGTTCTGTTTTTCTAATGTGGGAATTTAACACTATAAATTTCCTTTGTAAAATTGCTTTCATTATGTCCCACAAGTTCCAGTATGTTGTACTGATTTCTTCTTTAATTTTATCTGTGACCCATTTGTTATGCAGGATAGTGTTATTTAATTTTGATGTGTTTATAAAGTTTTCATTGTTTCTTTTGCCATTTCTTTTTTAACTTCATTGCATTATGCTCTGAATATATGCATGGGATAATTTTAATTGTTTTGCACTTATTTAAGAATGTTCTATGAGCTAGTATGTGATCTATTTTGGAGAACATTCTGTGTATAGCTGAGAAGAATGTGTATTTTCCTGTTGTGGGATATAAAACTCTGTGTGACTGTCTATTAAGTCCATTTGGTCAAAAATTTGGTTCAGTTCTGGTAATTTTTTTGTTGATTTTTGTCTGTTAGTTGACTTGTCTATTTGTGACAGTGGGTACTGAGGTCCCCCATTACAATTGTACTAATGCTTATTTGATTTTTTTTCATGACCATTAATATTTGTTTGTGTAGTTGAATGCACTGATATTTAGACATATATATTTATTATTATCATTATTATCATCATCATCATCATCTCATCCTCTTTGATTGTTCCCTTAACAAGGATGTAGTAACCTTCTTTGTCTCTCTTGATCAGTCTTGGCTTGAAATCCATTTCATCTACAGATAGAATAACTAGCTCTGCTTTTTGCAGGTTCCTGTCACATGGAATATTGTTTTCCATCATTTGACTTTTGGTCTATGAATTTCTTTTTGAGTTAAATGTGTTTACTGTATGCAGCATATTGTTGGATCTGTTTCTTGATCCATTCTGCCAGTCTGTTTCTTTTGATTGGTGAATTCAGACCATTGACATTGATAGTTATAACTGACATCTATTGACTTTTCCTTGTCATGTTATTTTCCTGTTGTGGTTGCATCTCTTCCTCATGTGTTTAATTACTTGCCTTGCCTACTCTCCTCATTCTATTGGGGTTCATGGAGTTGTAGTCTTTGTTATCTCTTCTAGAATGTCTTTCAGGATATTTTGGAGTGCTGCTTTGGTGGTCATGGATTACTTCAAGTATTCTTTTCCATGGAAGTATCTTATATTTCCATCAATTTTGAAAGATAGTTTTGTAGGGTACTTCAGTCTGGGTTGGAGGTTGTTTTAGGGCTTGGTATACTTCACTCCAAGCTTTCCTTGACTTGTAGGTTTATGTTGAGAAGTCTGCTGTAATTCTGATGGGTTTTCCTTTATAAGTAGTTTGTTTCTTTTCCCTAACAGCTTTCAATATTCTGTTCTTATGTTGAATTTTTGGAATCATATGTCTTCAGGTAGAATTTTTTAAAACATGGCTAACTAGAGTTCTATATACCTCACTTACTGTATATCAAATTCTTTTTCTACCCTTGGGAAATTTTACACCATTATTTCCATTAACAAATTATATCATTTGAGCTATGTTCTGATTTTTCTTTGACTCCAGTCAATCTTATATTATTTTTTCCCATCATCTAACAGCTGTTGGATAGATTTTTCATGGCTCCTTGCTATTTTTAAGATTTTGTTCTTTACATGATTGCTAACCACAGTTCTGTCTTCTAGATTTGATACTCCATCCTCATATTGGTTCATTGTGCTTCATATACTTTCAATAGAATTTTTATCATCTGGACATCTAATTAAATTTGCTTCATGGATTCCATTTCTGTCCTATGTTTGGCATTCATGGTTTCTATCAACTTCCTAAGCTCCTCTTTTTTATCTGTATTTTCTCCAGATTCACTAATCATACACTTCATTATGGTTATCATATCTGTAGTTATCTGAGAAATTTTTTCTGATTTGATCTTTTTCTAGTGCCTCATTCCTTTGTTTTGTTATTTCCACCATTACCACTTCAGAGAGTCCAGGTGGGTAGTTTTAGAATTGTTCCACCTGATTGCCACCTAGGTTTGCCTTTGGTGAGCTGGAAATCTGAGGTTGCATCTTGCTTCCATCTCTTTTAACTTCCTATTTTTAGAAGTTTAATTTCTGTATTGATGCTTGTAAATTGTTTATGGTAGGTATCTCTATAGCTAGTGTTGAGAACCCTTAGGAGATGACATCAGAGTTGACTTCCAGGTGTAGTTGCCTTTTGGGTTTTGAGTCTGTTGCAAGATCCTATTTCTTCAATTTACTGGAGATGAGAAGTTGCTGTTTAATAGGCATACTCCCGAATTCTTTAGCACTGGCTTATAATGTTTTTTTATGATCCTCAGGCAATCTCAGTCTTGGCATTGAAGCAAGAACAAGTTATCAGAACAATTATGTCACCTTGGCTAAAGTAGTACAATCAGTAATAACAATAACCTCAAATACACCATAGCAAATGACAAAATATGGTAACTATTAATTTTCCACCTTACCTGTATGAACAGGATTTGCAGTTATATAACCAAATCCAAAACAAACTAGAAAATTGTTTACAGTAAATATCTCCTCAATATGGCAATTTTAAGCTCAAAGGAGAAAATTTAGATGGGGTTAGGGGAAAAATTATAGACATAGTAGAACAGAAATGGATAAAACATAAGCCTGAGGTCAAAGGAAGATTATCCAAGCTTTGGGAACTGGTGAAGGGGACAGAGGGGAGAGAAAGAAGGAAGAAACAGAAAGAACAACGGAACAAAACAAACATGCAGCCGGGCATGGTGGCACACACCTGTACTCCCAGCACTCAGGAGACTGAAACTGAAAGACTGCCATGGGTCTGAGGCCAGACTACACTACAAAGCAATTTCAAGGCCTGGCTAAATCACATACCAAGACCATACCTCAAAAAAAAACAAAACAAAAACAAAAAATACAAAACCCCCTGCAGAAACAATGTTCTCACTTGTATAAAAACAAGAGCAATCAAGAACTAGAGAAAAAATAGACACATGTTTTTTAAAAAATTAAAAAGCAAAGCAAGAAATAAGATCAGAAAAAATAATGACCACGTTAGAGCATGTCTCTACTGTCCCTGGGTGACAGAGGGCGCAGACTGAGCCCAGCGCCATGCTGATTGACCCCATCAAGTCAGCAGCAGAATTGTGGTAGTGGATAATCCTAGCAAACCTGAGCCTTTAGTCACAGTGAAGTCCAGGCTGCTTCTGTTTTCTGGTTGTGAGGCTGGGACTTGAGTTTTCCAGCCTGCAATACTCCAAGCGATTCCTGCCAGCTTGAACTTGGTTCCCTTCCTCTTGCTGGCTTGAACCCAGCTGCACCTCTCGCTGACACTGAGAGCCACTAAGTGGGGCCGACTCTCAGCTGCTCTGACTTCTCACTTCTGTTGGTTCCTTTCCAAAACGGCCTCCAGCCAATTGCCCTTTCCTGGGTGGCATCTAAACCCGAATAACTCATCAGCCTCAGTGTTCACTATTCAGTTTCACTGGTGCATTTCTTAGTGGAGGGCACCTGAGTTCCTAATATGTCTGAGTTACTTTTCTCATTGCTGGAACAAAATTTCTGATACCCAAAATTGAAGAGGGAAAGTTTTCCTTAGCTCAGAGTGTGTAGAGGTGTCAGTCTGTAATCAGCTGGCTCCAAGGTATGGTGGTATGGCAGAGGGGTAACAATTCTTCGTGGCAGAAGATAGAAAAAGCAACAAGACTGTCTTGGTTACTTTTCTCTCGTTGCTGAGACAAAATACCCAACGCCAAAAATGAAAGAAGGAAAGGTTTACTTAGCTTACAGTTTGTGGAGGTTTCAGTCCATACTTGGCTGGTTCTGAGGCAGAGTGGCACGTGGCAGAGGGCAAACTGTTCATAGCAGCAGCACACAGCAAAAACAACCAGAGCAAAAGGGAGGAATGGCTGCAAGCAGCCTCTTCTCTTCCTTTACATAGTAAACAGCCTGCCCCCACCCAGGGGGCGTGTAGCTCTCACATAGTCTCCATGCCCTCCCCTTCCACAGGCTCAGGATGTTTACAAAGTAAGCACCCCAGCTTCCTCCTGAGTCACTCAGCTAAACCTCTAGATTCCCCAAGTTGACACAATGTATCAACCGTAACAAAGACCAAAAAGGGAGCAGCAAGCTTCTTTTCCTACCTTGTATTGCATGCAGGCTACCTGCCCTAGGGTGCAGCACTCACATCCCCAATTCCAGCACTAGACAATGAACTAATCACAAACTCTAGATTCAGCTGCCTCCAAAAAGCACACCCCTCTCATGACTACATGAGGCTTTGAGGGGACATCCAGACACAAAGCATAACACAGTAGTCACTATACATCTCCAAGTTAAAGCCAGAGATCAGGGAGAAAGCACCACTTGCCACTTCCCTCCTCCATTCTGTGATCACTCTCTTCGCTCTCCCTGGGGGGCCTCTAATTCTCATTTCAGATCCTTGCTCTGCTCTGGGTACCCACTTCCATCCTCCTTTTCTTCCTTACATTGCTATACCCCAGAGTTTGGATTCCAATTCTCAGATAGCTTCTTTCTCTGCTGCTCAACATTCCTCCATCTTTCTGGTATCAGTGTTTCTTGATATATTGCTTACATTTTAATCTTTTTACTCATTTAATCATTTTAATCTTTTAAGATTTTCAAAGTGAATTGATCAAATCCCATTTTTATTTATCACTTCATAGTTTTCACATTTTGTATTTAGACACTCATGTGCAGACAAGACCAGTAGTCAATATATTCTTCCAGTACTTTAATACATCAACCTCAAAGATTATCTTAGTAACCAGGATAGGGTTAATATGTTTACCCCATATATATATTCAAATAGAAACTATTTTAATGAAAAGAAACAGATTTATATTTGACATCCCTTATATCACTTAGCAGAGACAATTTTTGTATGTGTATGTCCTTGAATCTTGTGAAAGTTTCTTAATTTAATCATTTAAAAATATTTCTTAATTTCTTGCGGTTACAAATGAGAATTGAGCTCATTTGAATCATGTGAAGCATTATCATTGTAAAGATCAATTCTAATGTTAGTCAATTCCAGTATTATAAGTGTTGTAAATATGGCAGGCCCTCATTTCCTGTTAATGATGTGGAGATTCTGTGATTCAGTCTCCAGGATGAATGCCTCTGAATCCTCCACTTTCCCCACCTCTTGCTTTCCTACCCCTTTCTTGAGGTCACCCTAACATTCATGAAGTTCAGAGGAGGAACAAAAAAGGATTCTTACCTACTATAAGTCTAAATATTTGGAAGCTGTGGTATGTGTAAACCTTACAAACTGCTAAATAAATTTTCTTTGAAAAAAGAAACTTCCTAAGGACCAGAAAGGCCAAATCTGAGTTTAGGTTTCTCTGCATAATTGTAGATGGAATAAAGTCACATGCATAAATAAAACTCAGTACTTTTCTACTACAACTTTTAACCTGATTTAACACTCTAAGAGGTACTATATTTCCCTAAAAATAAGATCAGACTGAAAAATAATCCCTAGCATGATCTTTCAGGATGCTTGTAAGTCCTACCCCAAAATAAGCCCAAGTTAAGATTATCAGCCAGACAGACATATTTAGTACATTGGTTACAACATGTGATGGACATATTGAATTACAAAATAATAATATTACATACAATAAATCTAAATAAATAATATTACTCGCATTAATACTGTAAGGATAAGGTAAACTATAATTAAATATTTGTAAATACCTGAAGTGGGTACCTTTAGAGGTGAGGTGAATATGTAAAGAGATGAACTTGAGACTTACTGCTGAGTAACCAGCAGGAGTACAGATACAATGCATGAATAGTGTGCACCCTGGATAACAAATGGATGTGGTTGTATGTAACTGAGTCCTCATAACTCAGTACAGTGTGTGTTGTCACAGACAAACAATGCATTTGTGTGCAATAAAGAAATGTTTTCTGAATTTTGGTGCCTGCAATTTTTTTGACTTTTGTTTGGGCCATTGTTTTTAACTGTCATTTTTGTTGCCACTCCCCTCTCATAAGTCTTCAGTTAACACTTATTTAATGGAAACTTTGTGAAACCCAGCCTGCAAGAGGTCATGACTTGGGCAAAGAATTCATGGGATAAAATCACTGACAGCTGTGTGGCCAAAGCAGTACTAGCAGGCTACATGGAGCAGAAGTGCTCTCTTAAGGAGAGCTCTATTGCAGAACATGAGAGATTGGGGCCAGTGGTTCTACAGGAAATGGAGTCACAACAAATTCAGGCCAGAACTTGGGATCTGGAGAGTTACAATGATGTTCCAGGATAAGAGTGCATCACTGTATTTGAATAAATGTAGATTTTGGAACATAAATGAATCAATGTAAATTGTTGTACATAAAATATAAGACATTCCTTGAAAATAAGCTTTACTGCATCTGTTGGGGCAAAAATTAATAAAACCTGGTTTTATTTTCAGGGAAATATGGTATGTATGTATCAAAGCAGGACATAGGGCTGTCGCTGAGTGGTACAGTGCTTTCCTAGTGTGTGCAAGGGCCTGGGTTCAATGTCAGGAATATACACACACACAAAAAGGAAAGGAACAGCTGAGCTGGACCTCAGACAGCTTCAGAAATGCCAGTGAGATGCCACCACCCCTCCCCCAAAAGCTTGGGAGCCAGGAAGAATCCCAGACAGTTTTAGGGGCCTGGGGTCCACTCCTTGTCCCTCCTCCCTCTCACCAACACACCCCCATTGGAGCCCAGCTGAACCTCGGACCACTTTGGGAATGCCAGTGATTTGCCACCGCCCCTCTCCCACAGGCTGGGGAGCCAGGCAGAGTCCCAGACAGTTTCAGAGGCCTGGGGTGTCACTTCCTGCCTCTCTGCCCCCATTGGAGCTAAGATGAATCTCCGACAGCTTTGGAAAAACCAGTGAGCCAGCTCCGCCTTTGCTCCATCAGTTTGGGAGTCAGGCAAAGCCTGAGACAACCTCATGGGCTTTGGGTGCCATTCCCTGACCCCAGCCCGCACCCTCAGGAGAGCTAAGTTGAACCTCAGACAGCTTCAGCAGCCTCAATGACTGTGTGCTCACCCCTACCCTACTGGGATGGGAACCAAGGTGGGTCCCAGGCAGTGTCTGGAGCCTTGGTGACTATGACCTGCCCACTACTACACAGTAGTGGAAACTGGGCTGAAACCCCAGTAGCTTTTGGGACCCCTGAGTGGGAGCCAAGCTGAGCTCCAGACAGCTGTGGGAGCATTGGGGAATATAACCTGCCTGCACACACCATCGAGGTGTGTGAGCACTGGGGACCTTTGGGTCCTTGCTCCACCGCTCCAACATCGTCATGGGAGTGAGGCTGAGCTCCAGGGAACCTCTGGATCTCTGAAAATGACAAAACAAAGGAGCAAAATGCAATCACAGCCCTCCATCCTGCTTAGAACAAGTCCAGGAGATATTGACACAGAAGAGCTTGGAAGTTATACACCTGAAATTTTGGAAATGAGAGCAGTCAAAGTAAAGAAACAACTCCATCAGGCCACAGAAGACATCAAATCAGAAATAATCTCTGAAGTAAAAAAAGAAATGACAACAATAATGAAAGAATTGCTTAGTTACATCTAAAGAAGACACAGAAAAGAAAATAGAGGAGCATAGTAAATTAATGGAAACTTTGAATGAACAATATAGGAAAGAACTGGAATGCATGAGACAGATTCAAACAGATATCTAGGAAATTAAAACTTCCATCAAAAGCTGGTAAAACTGCTTGAACGAAGCTGAAGATAGACTTACAGCCCTTGACAGCAGCATTGCTGTGAATGACCATGAAAGGAAGGATCTCTTAAAAATAACAAGAAACCAAGAAATAACAACTCAGCTGCTGCAAGACAAAGCAAAGAAAAACAATGTATGATTAGTAGGTATCAATGAAACAGCAGGTGTCAGCACAAATGACATAAAAAGACTATTTGTGGAAGTAATAGTATAAAATTTCCCAAGCATGGAAAAAGAATTGGACATCCAGAAAAGTGAGGCATATAAAACTCCAACTAGCCATAATCAAAATAAATCCATACCCAGACATACAGTGATCAAGAACCCAAAAATTAAACAAAATAACAGAATATCAAAAGCTTTTAGAGAAAAGAAAGAGGTCACCTATAAAGGAAAACCCATCAGAACTGCAGCAGATTTCTCAACACAAGTCATCAAGTCAAGAAGAGCTTGGTGTGAAATATTTCAGGCCCTGAAAGAAAACAACTTCCAACCCAGACTGATGTATCCTGCAAAACTATCCATCAAAATTAATGGAGAAATAAAATATTTCCACCACAAAGATCAGCTGAAGAACTTCATGAGCGCTAAAGAGTACGAAGAGTACTAAAAGATATTCTAGAGAGATGAAAAAAAGACTACAACTTCAAGAACAACAACAAAAAGGAACCACCAAGTAGAGCAACCAATTAAACAGAGGGAAACAAGAGGAACTGATAGCACAAAAACAACATGATAAAGATAAGCCAATACATATTAGTTATAACCATCAATGCAAACAGTCTCAATCCACCAATCAAAAGCAGTAGATTGGCAGATTGGATCAAGAAACAAAATCCAACAATATGCTGTTATAGAGGAAACACATTTAACTCAAAAGGAAATTCATGGACTGAAAATCAAAGGATGGAAAATAGTACTCTATGCAACAGGTACCCAGAAAAATGTAGGTATAGCTTTTCTGTTTGCAGACAATGGTAACTTTAAGACAAGAACAATTAAAAGAGATGAAGAAGGTCACTACATACTTGTGAGGGAAAAACTTCTAGAGGAAGAGTTAACAATCATAAACACCTGTGCACCAAACAGAGGAGCACCCAAGTATATAAGACAAATTTTAACGGACATGAAAAATGAAATAAGCAGCAACACAATCATAACAGGGGATTTTATTTTTTTTCACTTTTATTTTAAAAGTAAAAGAACAAAAACATATTAACAAACAGACACAAAGCATAAGAATAGTACAATCAAAACTGAGTTATAGACAAGGTGACAGGGAATCAACAATGGTTGTTGCATTACATATTGATAACTTCGAAGTGTATACTCAGGAAAACAGACATGCAAAATTGATCAAACAAATAATCATCAACCATTCCTTACAATAAAGTGACCTAAGTCAGTAGTACAACTATGTTAGATATGCTGCATATACATACATACTTACATACATACATAGATAATTATCCCTTCCTTCCTTTTCCTTTTTTTATATAATTTTTTTAAAGTGTGAAAGAAAAAGAACTACATCAACAAAAACAAGAGGAAAGCATTAACAAAGAGACACAAAGCAGCACAATAACAGTATAATCAAAATTGAATTATAGACAAAGCAACAGGAAACCAACAATAGTTGTTGCATTGCATATTGATAACTTCAAAGTGTATGCTCAGGAAAACACATATAGACATACGGGATTGATCAAACAACCAGTCATCAACTATTTTTTACCATTAAGTAACATAAGACAATAGTAGAACCATGCAAAACAGGGGATTTTAATACCCCATTATCACAAAGAGATAGATCAACAAGACAAAAAATTAGCAAAGAAATAACAGAACTAAACCAAACTTGTGAACAAATGGACTTAGTAGACCTTTACAGAGTGTTCTACCCAACAGCATCAGAATACACATTCTTCTCAGCTGCCCATAGGACATTTGCTAAAATACACCATATACTAACATATATAATATGCTTAAGGAAATGCAAAGGAGTAATTATCTCATGCATACTATTGGACCATATTGCAATGAAATTGGAAATTAATGACAAAGGAAATCTCAAGAACTCTACAAATACATGGAAATTAAACAGCACCCTCCTGAACAATCAACAGGTCACAGACGAAATCAAAGAAGAAATTAAATACTATGTACAATCAAATGAAAACGTAGATACAACTTACAGGAACCTGTGGGATGCAATGAAAGCAGTCCTCAGAGGGAAATTTGTAGTGGTGAATTCCCACCTCAGGAAAACATAATGAGCACAAATAAACAATGTTGTTCTGTACTTCAAGCTTCTATAAAAAGAAGAACAAGTCAAACCCAAAGCCCAGAGAAGGCAGGAAGTTAGAAAGCTCAGGGCAGAAATTAATGCAAAGGAGACTAAAAAAAAAAAAAAACACTACAAAGAATTAATGAATCAAAGAGTTGGTTCTTTGAAAAAATAAGTAAAATTGATAAATCCCTAGCCAACCTTATTTCAAAAAGTAAAGACAGAACTGAAATACATGTAGTAAGGAATGAAAGAGATGAAATCATTACAGATCCTGTAGAGATTCAGAAAATCATGAATACCTACTTTTAAAATCTTTACTCTCACAAGATGGAAAACACAAAGAAAATAGAGTTTTCTAGATACATATGAACTATCAAAACTGAATAAAGAAGACATAAAAATCCTAAATAACTATATCAGCAAGAGAAATTGAAAATGTAGTTAAAAAGTTGCCAGTGAAGAAAAGCCCAGGTCCTGATGGATTCACAGCTGAATTCTACAAGAAATTTAGACTTCCAGGAAGATGGCGACCAGGTGAGCGGTAGAGGGAAACTCTCCCAGAGACCAATCCTTTGCGCGCGGGTGCCCGGTCCACGGATGCGAAATTCCAACTGATCGTGTTGCCCTCCGCGGCCTGAGCATTAAAGGGTCGGCTGGATAAGCCACAGCGAGAAGTGGGCGGATCCTGAGAGTTGGGCGCCCGAGGCTATCGGCGCTGTGCTTGGGCCGCAGCTCGGCTGAATCCGCGTACAACCGAGAAAGCGATTGCAGTGGGATGGACCCTCCCAGCTCCTGAACCCTATCGGCTCGGAGGTGGCTGTAACCAAGATTTGTTGGAGGCGGTGGAGCAGAGTAAACTCAGAGAATGCGCTCCTCGGGCAGACTGCGCCAATCTGGGCAGCGGTCCACGATCCCGCTCAGAGCCCTGCCCCTGCAGCAAGCGCCGCCCGAACTGTGACAGCTGCGGTCGGTGGTTCCTGCGAGAAAGCCGAGGAGGCGGAAAAGCACCAGGGAGCGCCAGGATCTCCTGACGGCGCGGATCTCAGAACGGGAGAGACTAGTGAACACCGCAGCAGGATTTCTGAGTCGGGAAGAAGCTCGACCCAGGGAGATACATCTGAGCGGCATTCCTGTCTGCACGATCCCAGGGTGAGTTGATTGGGCGCCCTGACCGGTTTTTTCTGAGATGGGAAGAAGCTCCGCCCAGCGAGGGACATCCGAGCAGCTTTACTGACTGCAGGATCCCCAGGTTGGAAGAGCTGGCTGGGCACCCCGACGGGATTTGTGAGGGGGGGAGGAGCTCCACCCAGGGAGGAACACCTGAGTGGCCCCCTGCCTGCAAGTTCCCTGGGGTGGCGAGCTGTTTATGCGCCCCAGCCAGGTATCAGGGTAGGGAGTAGAAGCGGAAATCTCAGCAGACAGCTTAAGGGACATTCTCCCAAAGAGAAGGAATCATTGGAGCAGCCTCTACAGCAGACCTTTGCCTGCTGAACTGCCTGGGGAATTTATAGCTCCCCATTTTGAATCTGATAGCCAAAAATGGGAAAACAGAGGAACAAAACGCAGTCTCAAAACTCAACCCCACCCAGAACAAGTTTTGAATGCGAGGATACAGGGGAACCAGGAAGCCACATACCTGCAAGTTATGAAACGATTGCATCCGAAATGAAACAACTCCAACAGACCATAAAAGAGCTTAAAGCAGAAATAAGCCTCATACCTGCAGTGATCTCTCAGACAAAAAACGAGCTGAAAACAATGATGGAAGAAATGTTCCATACACATAGAGAAGAAATAGATAAAAGACTAGAAGAAAATAGGAAACAAATGGAAACGTTACAAGAGCAATTTAGGAATGAATTACCAAGAATTAAACAGGTCCAAAGAGAATGCCAGGATTTGAAAACTTACACTGAAAGCTTGCAAAACCGCTTAAATGAAACCGAAGATAGAATTTCAGAACTTGAAGACAGCATGGCAGCTCATGAGCGTGAAAGCAAGAATCTCATAATATCATCAAAGACACAAGAAAAGTCAATCCAACAGCTCCAAGATGAGGCAAAACGTAACAATATTCAAGTTATAGGAGTGTGTGAAACAGTAGGAGATCACACAAACGATATAAAAAGAATATTTGCTGAAATAATAGCTGAAAATTTTCCAAACAAGCTAAAAGATTCTGAAGTTCAGTTAATTGAGGCATATAGAACCCCAATGATCCATAACCCAAAGATAAACACACACAGGCATATAATAGTCAAGATCCCAGATATCCAGCAAAAGAACACAATATTAAAAGCTGCCAGAGAAATGAAACAGATCACCTATAAAGGAAAGCCCATCAGAATCACAGCAGATTTCTCAACGGAAACCATGAAATCAAGAAGAGCTTGGAGTGAGGTATTACAGATTCGGAGACAAAACAACTTCCAACCCAGACTGATGTATCCTGCAAAACTATCCCTCAAATTCAATGGACAAATAAAATATTTCCACGACAAAGAACAACTGAAGAACTTCATGAGTGCCAAACCAGCATTGCAAACAGCACTAAAAGATATTCTAGACAGGGAAAAAAGGGACCACAATTCCAAGAACAACAATAGAAATAACTCCCTAAACAGAACAAGCAAGTAAACAGTCAGCAAGAGAAGAAAAACATCAAGTAAATAACATGACTAGAATAAGCCAACATATAACCATGATAACCATTAGTGTAAATGGCCTCAACTCAAAAGTCAAAAGGAAAAGATTGGAAGAGTGGATTAAGGAACACAATCCAATGATATGCTGTATACAGGAAACACATTTTACTCAAAAGGAAATCCACAGGTTGAAAGTTAAAGGTTGGAAAACAATTCTCCATGCAACAGGTCCCCAGAAAAAAGCAGGGGTAGCTATTATGTTTGCAAACAATGTAAACTTCAAAC